>JAKTWT010000162.1:0-45459 GCA_030582155.1 Hansenula lynferdii | reverse complement strand
TATCCCACCATTCCAAAGACTTGGCCACAGGGTTGACAGTGACTCGCTTACACACTGAACATGTCTCTTCGTAAGCACCTTTTTGAATGGCTTTGGCAACCATTTTTTGAATGTTTGTGGGTACGTTACGCTTCCACATCTTTGTCTCCGATTGTGATACCTTGTACCGGCTAATCACGCGCAATGATAATTCTGATAATTTAGGCACCGATGATACTGTATCAGCCATTTGCCTATCATTAGTGATAGCCCTGCCAATGACTTGTGAAGATGCCTGGATCGGAGCATCAGACCATTTCAGCTTGGACACGTATCTCCTATTATTGATATCTTCTCTTTCTAACTCTGCACTCACTTGTACTGCAAAACCTTCCTCTTGATCTTTCAATTCCCAAAGCCATGGATTTGGTCTAACTAGGAAATTCGTCAAATGCGGCAAGTCTAGTATCTGATAGGGAAGCACTTTCAATTCATTAGACGCAATGGATAAATCTGTAAGTTTTTGAAACTTGGAAATTTTCCCTGTTAATTTCTTCATCCTATTATGTCTCAACGACAACACTATAACATTTTCAACATTAAAAAAATTAGGTGGTAAAACCCTAAGCTTATTGTGTGATGCATAAACCTCTATAGGTGGTCTATGAATACCATTGGCATTAACACAAACCATATTTTTCAAATCCTCCATATCATCAGGTAAATGTCTTAGACCGATATGATCTAATCTTATCTGCGGATTACCATCTTCAATCGCCTTGGCTATAATTATCCTGGCTTTAAAATTTAACTCCTCTTCATCAATCACATTATAATGCTCCTCTTGTAGGAAATCACTACTTATATATCCATGTACACGATTCAAATTGTTGATATTGAAATCCACAGTGTCTTCAGAAATATCTGATCCATCTTCACTCATCTCTGAATGTATCTCCGTATCATCTTCTGTGCAATTAGGTACCACAGTGGTTTGACTAGTGAATATATTATCATGTGTATCGTATTCCTTCACAGGTGAGCTCTCCAATTGATTATTAAAACTTATAGGAGGTGAACTTGGTACTCTCTGGGGAAAAGAGTAGACAGACTCGGATGAAGGGTATGAAGGATGTGAACTTGTCTTGTGTAATCGATGTACTTGATGATGTTGATTTGATGGGATTAAATAGGATTGATCATCACTTGTTAATATAGCATCTGAATTATCATTACTGCCACCATTTTCAAATGTCCGTCTCTTGCTCAAATCACCACCATCTTGGTCATGAACACGCTTCCTAGCCACAATAGCACTCCCACTCCCACCACCATTATAACCTCTCGTATGGAACTCAGTACCACCAGCATTCTCATCACGCGTATCACGGTCTCTTGGTGTTTCGTTCAAAGGATTATCCTGTGGGCGTGACAGGTCATACCAAAAGGGTAATAGGGGATTCTGCCTTTCCATAGCTCATACCAGTGGAAATTGCAATACAAAACAAAATCTCTTTGAACGTTTATTTGTTTTGATTCATTTCAACACCTTTTTCTCAATTGTTGGAAATGCACATTCACGCGTCGCTTAAAAAAATAAAGAACCGCGGGGTTTGACAGATTAGCTACAAACTTTTATGAAAGAGAAAACAATTTATTTCCTGATTTTAGGCATCTTTCGAGTCTTTTGCTCCATCTCCTCAAGTTCCCTGGTGTTGAAGAAATGTGGTGCCAATTCTGCTAACCAACGCTCCTCGATGGGCAAACAATTTCTCATAAATTCTTTACTAGTCAAGACCAATTCATGATAAATCAACACTCTCGGTGGTGGTTTCAACTTATAAAGCACCGACGAGGGATGGATATATACACTTTGATTTTTTTTCAACGATCTATAACTATCACCCATCTTGGATAATCTAGCTGCATTCGGGAAGAACCCAGATGCAAGAGCTTTCACTATATTTGTGGTTATCTCCTTTACAGGTTTTTCCAATTGATCATTCTTGGAATTCACCATGATTTCCACTCGATCACATAATCGAGCCAATTGATCTCTGACATTTCTAGCACGTATCAAAGACTTACTCTGTAAAAAATTATCATGACACCATTGTGATGAATAATCTGAATCAATCCACTGAGTATAAATCTCTAACAGTGTTAAATGATCACTACCTTTGGTGAAAGCATCTCTAGCGGTATCTGCCATCAATTTTTTATCCTTGGGTCTATAAAATAACGCAGATGATTCACCGAGCATCGCAATGATTGATAAAATTTCCTCTGTACAGTTATATTTCTCACTTGATAACAATGCCTTGGCAAGCATTGGATCTGTAGGGAACTCTGCCATTTGTCTACCAATTTTGGTTAGTTGACCCTTCCCATTCAATGCACCTAGAGCATAAAGCAATTCTAATGATTTCATCAAAGTCTCTGTCGCAGGTGGATCCATGAAATCAAAATGTATCAAATCGTTAATCCCCAATGATAGCAATAACAAAACAACACTTGCCAAATTTGTCCTTAATATCTCCGGGGTTGGATTTGATGGTAATTCATTAAAATATGCCCATTTGGTAAACAATCTGAAACATTTACCTGGACCAACTCTACCTGCTCTACCTGCTCTTTGATCCGATGAGGCTCTTGAACATGCAGTGACAACAAGACTTTCCATTCCTGTGCTTGGATTATAAACATTTTCTTTAACAAACCCTGGGTCAATAACATATACGATCCCATCAATGGTAATCGAAGTCTCTGCTATATTTGTAGCTAAAACAACTTTACGAGCATTTGGTGGTGTTGGTTCAAAAATCTTTTGTTGTAGATCAGATGGTAAATTAGCATAAATCGGACATATGATCATTTCTTTAATCCTCGAACCTAATTTTTTACAGGTCTCTGATAAGTTTTCAGCCATTGATTCAATTTCATCTTGACCTGTTAGGAAAACTAAAATATCACCTGGACCTTGAGATGTATGAATTTGGAAAACAGTGGTTATAGCAGCATGGATATAATTTGCCTCTGGTTGTGTTGTATAATGAATATCCACGGGGAATCTTCTACCAGGAATGTTAAAAATTGGGGCGCCATTGAAATAATTACTAAATTTTTCTGCATTCATTGTAGCTGAAGAAATCAACAATCTCAAGTCAGGTCTATGCTTTGCGATATCTTTAACTAATCCAAATAAAATATCAGTGGATAATGTTCTTTCATGTGCTTCATCGATCATTAATGCTGAGATCCCACTTAATTCAGGATCAGTTAAAAATTCTCTTAAAAGCATACCATCAGTCATATACTTCACCACAGTTTTTTCATTTGTCTTATCATCAAATCTAACACTATACCCAACTTCATGACCCAATCTAACACCCATTTCATCTGAAACTCTTGCCGCAACGGACATTGCAGCTACTCGACGTGGTTGAGTACATGCAATTTTCATATTGTTTTTAGAATATCCATCTTCAAAGAGATATTGTGGTAATTGTGTTGTCTTACCTGAACCAGTTTCACCAACAACAATCAAGACTTGATGAGTTCGTATAGCTTCTAATAATTGTTCTCTATATTGATACACTGGTAATGATTTCCTTACATCGTCAATAGATTTTATTCTATTTTCTTCATCTTCTATTCTCTTTTTTAATTGTTTTTGCTCTTCGGTTAAATGTGAAGTGGACTCATCGACACCATCAAGCAAAAATTCAATATTTTGAGAATCATCAAACACGTACTCATATTCATCCTGATTAGGGACAACAATTTCATCAGGATGAGAAATCTTGGTTTTCTTCACTGCACCCACTTGTTTATTTTCCCATTGTTCATGATCTGTGAAAATCTTCCCTGTTTCCCTTTGCTTGGTGTATAGAGCATCTTCTTTCCTCTTTCTATCAATTTTACCCTCTTGGTTAACATAATCCTCCGGGAGTGCATAGCCACCACCCGCTTCAATGTCTCTTCTCTCTTTCACAAGAGCTAAAATCTCTCTCTTGTGCCTTATATCTTGTCTTTCTCTTTCTGTGAGATTTTCCCAGCCATATTTCTGTACATCCTCTTCTAGTTCGACAACTTCTCTCTCAAGCAACATCAATCTTTCCTCTTCTCTGCGAGACAAGTACTTCTGTCTCGCCAGCTGACGCAGCTCACCCACATTTTGACTTTCGTCTTTCTCTATCGTCTCTTCTGTCTTTGTATCCTTCTCCACCAATCTCTTTGCAAACTCTTCTCTCTCTTTAGCATCATCGTCCTTTTCTTCCTCGTCTGCGTCAATCACAGCCTCTGCTTCCTCTTCGGACTCAGAGTCACTGGCCCATCTATCAACGTCTTTACGTCTCTGCGATCCGAGTCCTTCCTTGAATCCTGACATCGTTGGCTAATTATAATAATCATTCAATTCTATTCATTTTGTTTTCAAAAAATGTATACTTTTTTATCGACACGTTTTTCTGGCAGATGTTTTCAATAAAATTTCACGCGAATTAAACAACAACACACAACAACAACAACAGCACTTTATCATCAACAACCAAAACCACGCGATGTCAGCAAAAGACCAGAAGAAACAGCTCACATATTTCGAGAAACAAAGAGACGCATTGGTCTCTGAAATCGCCATTGTGAGTAATCTAATCAACATGATACATTATACACCGTGACTAACAAGATTCAAGTCCATGGATTCGGTATTGAACAACATAAACGCGTTGAATAGATCTCTCGAAGGTTCTATCGCGGTGGGGAAAGAGTTTGATAGTGTGTCTAGTCTATGGAGTAATTTTTACGATGGCCTGGCGCAAATTGGGGACTTGCGTCAACATGCTCAACAAGATCAGGAGGAAGCACAACAACAAAGTGAAGCTCAAAGTGAACCACAAAATGTTGACATGAGGTCCGATGTCTTCCCCACTGACCCTGTGAGTGAAAATGCTCAAGCTGAAGATCAAGATGCTATTGCTACACAGGAAGATTCACAACAACAGGATTAGGTTATAACTTAAACAATTGTACACCCAATGAATGAACGTCTCTTGTGATATGACGTTACACGCTTCTTTGTTTGGTCAGTCTCTTGTGGTTTGAGATCATCCAAATAGAGTACATTGGACATGGTATTTGCTCTAGTGGCTGCTCTGGTCTTTGGTAAAAACTGCGGTATTGTATTGTTATTATCGTCATCCTCCACACCAGCACTTAATAATGCCAACTGTCTAAAGATTTTGGTATAACTTTCACAATCAATCAAGGAGCACTCCATATATTTACATCCTAATCTTTTTGCATGTTTATAAAGTGTATCAAATGCAGGAACTTTATCCATTTTGGTTTTATCGTATCTAACTTCAGAACCTAATCCACAAATAATCTTTACGGCATGAGGACAATGAGTCTTTAATTCAGGTAACCACCTTTCTTCAACTTGTTTTAATGAATCCATTCTTTCTAATGTGAAACAAATCAATACACCTTTAGCATTTGCATAAGCTAATGGACGAAATCTATCAAAATATTCATCACCGGGGAAATCCCACATTTGAAGATCCACAGATGTATTGTTATTGAAATTAATAGTCTTGTTATATGTTTCGAAAAGAACTGATTTAGGTGGTGATGTTAATACTCTATTTAAATAAGTATGAACGAGACTTGTCTTCCCACAATTTGAGTCACCAACCAATACCACTGTGACACTCTTAGTTTCATGCTGCGATTGCTTTATGGAGCTATTTCTCGAAGGGGATCTAGATTTAAACGATTGTGATCTTATTGGAGATACATTTGGTGCAATTTTACAATTTGGTGTTTGTGGTGGTGCTGGAATTTTAAACATGGGAAGTGAAGATGAGGTTTTGGATGGTGTAGTATAACTATTTTCATCGTTGATGGTGTTGAGCTGTGGTTGTAATCTATAATCATACATCTTGATGTTGCTGAACTGTATTGTAGTGGAAATTGTAGCTTCTCAAATTTTTCAAAAATTTACATATGGTTACCAAAAACCACAAAACCAATATCGCTACAGCCCGACAAAATGAATACAAATTACACCGTACATTGTTCTAATTCATAATTTTTGTAAATACCCCTGTTGGATCAATCTTTCCACATCAGCCTTCCTTACAAAGAATTGAGAATCTTTTGTTAAATTGAAAACACCATACTCTGTTTGAATCTCACCAGCATCTTTTATAACTCGAACATCGATGAATACATCTCTTGGAGGGTCCAATGAACCTGAAAGATCAATTTCAGGGAATGCACTTTTGTAATCAATCAACAAATCAGAATAATTCTTCATATATTCAATTTCATTATGATTTGTTAATTCTGGTTCATTATTATCCCAAGCCATTTGTGCCAATTTGGCAGCTCGTAGTTTCTCATACGCCAATAAACAACGCTTATTTCGACGCATACACAAGTGTGTCACAAACAGTGGACACTGGTCTGCTCTATCAGCTCCTTCGACTTCCTCTGTCATCATTTCTGCCTGTCTTTCCAAGTCTTTTGTCTCTTTCACTATGTTTCTAACCAATTCATCTTGGTAAAGCGCTAAAGAGTCCAAATTTTGTGCTCTTTTCGCCTCATTTACTAGCTTTGTCCCTAAATCACCGTACATAGCAAGCCCAATTTCTCACCAATCTCTATGTTTACTTGTACTTTTGTTGATGGTTTATAATTTATCTTCACGTTACGCGTATACGCGAAATCCTACAAAAAGCACTTGCGCGAATTTCAACATGTATTATAGACATGACAGTTCATGGTGCAATTCTCACGATTTTCCATGGCTCAGACTCACTAGCACGCTTATACACTATTCTATCGTGTAGACGACTGTTACGGCCCTGCCAGAATTCAATCTCCAGTGGGATCACTCTCAATCCACCCCAAAATTCTGGGCATGGCACTTGTTCTTGACCTTCAAATTCTTTCTCTCTTTGTGAATAAACTTGGTCAAATTGTTCTCTAGATTCAATCTCACTGGACTGTGGACTGGACCAGGCACCAATTCGTGAGCCTCTTGGTCTGGTATCGAAATATCTCTGAGATGTGTCTCTGGAGACAAACTCAGTCGTACCTTCAACTCTCACTTGACGTTGTAAATTGGACCAGAACCATGTCAGGGCACCTTGTGGATTCGATTTGATATCACGAGCTTTCTTGGATGAGTCCCAATTGGAGTAGATGACGAACCCCTTATGGTCCAGTTCTTTGAATAGCACCACACGGGATGATACACGACCTGATGGCAACTCAGCAGTGGCAAAATTGACACTTTCTGGTAGTTTTTCCTCCTTACCTGCTTCATCAAACCATTTCTCGAATTGAATTATAGGATCAGTATCAACTTGGTTGATATCCAATGATCCCTTTTCGTACTGATACGTCTTTGGAGCAACTGTCTCGTTAGTAATAATACCCCTTTAGGCTAATCCAGCACCCTACTCACAAACCAATGGCTCCTCCTGTTTATTTGACATTCTTGATATTGTTCTGCTGTTTGTGGTAAGAATTCTCTTCAACATCTCCAGTTTTCATGAGATTCTCGAGCTTTTATATCAGCTGCTTTTTATGTCTTGTTCGGGTATAACGAGTCACACAGTTCAGCCGTCACGTGAGAACTGTGATATTGATCAAATAAAAGATGGGATTCACTGGGATATCAGTTGACGATTATAAGAATAATAAGCATCAGCCATTATCACCAATATCTCTGTCCAATATATAGTAATTTACATCACCTTTATCAATCTCATCGGTTACGGCCACGCCCGCGCACAAACTTTTGATCCGTATACAGAAAAAATTTAGTGTCAAGTTTTAACACCCAGCTCAGTTTGGCTAAAACTGAGCTGCTTTAGATCACCATGT
The DNA here is from genome assembly GCA_030582155.1 of Hansenula lynferdii. Classification (NCBI taxonomy): domain Eukaryota; kingdom Fungi; phylum Ascomycota; class Saccharomycetes; order Phaffomycetales; family Wickerhamomycetaceae; genus Hansenula; species Hansenula lynferdii. The sequence goes on along the minus strand of JAKTWT010000162.1, from coordinate 37,584 downwards.
CTTCATCGCCAGCTTCAGGAAAACCTGCTCGTCGCAGGTCCTCGAGAATCGCACCGACAAACGGTGCTGAGTCCTTTTTTGTGCCACACGATATCCAGGAACTCAGAGCCTCGTTACACAATGACAAGGTCAAATACGTCCCACCATGGACTGAGCCTTATATCATCGGTGTTGCTGGTCCCAGTGGGTCTGGGAAGACCAGTGTCGCGTCAAAGATCATAGAGGAGATCAACACTCCGTGGACTGTGCTGTTGTCGCTCGACAATTTCTATAAACCATTGACCCAGGAACAAAGTGCCCTAGCCTTCCAAAATAAATGGGATTTTGATACGCCTGACTCTATTGATCTTGATTTGGTTTATGAATGTGTGAAATCGTTGAAAGAAGGGAGAAAAACACAGATCCCAGTGTATTCATTTGTTAAGCATAGTCGGATAGAGGATCAATCTATAACCATTTATGGGGCCAATGTCATCATCGTGGAGGGGATTTATGGGTTATACCACGAAGAGTTAAATAAATTGATGAATATGAAGATATACGTCGATACAGATTTGGACTTGTGCTTGGCAAGAAGATTAAATCGTGATATTTTGTATAGGGGAAGGGATCTTGAAGGTGCCTTAGCGCAATGGCAAGCTTTTGTTAAACCAAATGCTGAAAGATTCGTTAAACCCACAATGAAAAATGCAAATTTAATTGTTCCCAAGGGTTCTGAAAATACAATTGCTATAGACATGTTGATCAGACATATCAAGAAACAATTATACATCAAATCAGAAACTCATTTAAAACATCTTGATCAATTAACAGATGTTTTGGATTTGTCCATTGATAATTTACAAATCTTGGAAAGAACTAATCAAACACATGGGATATATACAATATTGTTAAACAGAAAAACTAAAAGAGATGATTTTATCTTTTATTTCGATAGAATCGCTACAACATTGATCAATAAGGCCCTTGAATTTTCAAGTTATAAACAGGTGCAAATCACCACCCCTTTAGATGTCACATTCACCACTAGATCACCTTCACAAACCGTTGTTGCAGTGAACATTATAAGATCTGGTGATTGTTTTATGCATTCATTAAGGAAAACATTACCAAATATTGCTATTGGGAAATTACTGATCCAATCAGATATTACCACGGGGGAACCACAATTACATTCTGATACATTACCACCGGGTATTGACTCACCACAGGTGAAAGTATTATTACTAGATGCACAAATCATCTCTGGTGCTGCCATAATCATGGCTATTCAAGTCCTTGTGGATCATGGTGTGGATCCTGAAAATATCACTGTGGTTTCATATTTAGCTACAGAGATTGGTCTTAGTAGAATTTTAAAAGCTTTTAATAAAGTAACTATTGTTGTTGGTGAAGTTGGATATAGAGATAAGATTCAAACTCAAACTTGGTTTAGAAAAAGATTCATTGATACCGATTATTTTGGTACTTGAAACAATACTACATTCGCATTAAATGGAAGACTTGTAATTATATTGTAGCTAAAATCCTAATAATCTCATTAAAACAAACCCAACAGTGACCACCACCAAATATGCAAACACAGAAGCTGGAACACCTCTACTAATGAAATTACCCACTGTTAAATAACGTTCACCAAAATCATCAACTAATGAAATTGCAGTAACATTTGGGAACCCAGAAGTAGGTAATCCCATTGCACATGAACATAAAAATGCTGATGTTAAAATTAATAAATTTGGATGTGGATCATCTAATTGAGCACCAATTTGTGCAACTAATGGAACAATAATTAATGCTGCAACTGTATGAGAAACAAATGTTGCAACAACAAGGATTAATAATCCAAAAATTAACATTATTGAAAATAATGAAAATCCTTCCACCTGTGATTGAATATGAATGGCAATAGTAGCTAAAAGTCCACTTGATGAAACTGCTTTCCCCAAAGCAATACCACCCATTGCCAACATTACAATAGTCCATAGAAAATTGTTAAAATCTTCAGCTGTAAGAATCCCTGTACCGAAGAATAATAACATTGGGATTATAGAAATGATACCCATCTCACCGAAAATCCCTTGTAATTGATGTGCTAGGCACCATAATAAAATAGTCCCAATTGTCACTATAGAAATAAACCATTGAACACCTGAAAATTTATCATCAACGGTTCTAATACCAGCAATGGCGATTTTTTCGTTTGATTTGAATGAAACTAGTAAGAACGCCCAAATTAATATCAATGATATTAAACATACCGGAATGGCAATTACAAACCATTGCCCCCATGATGGTTGTGGATCCATTATCCCTATAGATATTATATTTTGTGGCGATGCAATTGGTGATGCCATACCACCAATATTTGAAGCAAGTGCAATCCCCAAAACCAATTGTTTAGCGAAAACTGAACCACGAGGTAATGTTCTCAGTAATGATTGAATAATGGAATAACAAAGTACTGGAGCTGCAACGTTTGATACCCACATTGAAACCACTAGGGCAACACTCATGATGGTTAATAAAATGATTTTTGGATTGGTACCAGCTTTAGAAAGAATCCATGTTGAGAGGATCTTGGCAATGTTATATTTCGATAAAGCTGCGGCTAATGTGAACCCACCTAATAATAACATGATAACTGAAGACCACATTGCAGAAAAAATATATTTTGATGAAGATTCTGGATCCATACGTACACCTTCTTCATCTTTTAAAACACCAAAGATGACAATTAATAATGGAACTAAAAGAGAAGTGACAAATAATGGGATTGTCTCTGTTGCCCAAAGTAATGAAGAACAAATCAACAATGCAAAGCAATTTTTTTGTTCAACTTGTTCAAAAGGTGAAAATTTTAATAAGACAAATGTTAACACAGTTATAAAAGATAATTTTAGTGATGTTGGATTTAAAATAGTCTTGGTAGAGATAACACCGGCTTTATCATTATTTAATGCCTCTTTAGAATTTGGATTCTTAGCCACTGTAGCATTTTGAGCTTTTCTTTCCAATCCAATCATATCTTTCCATACAGTATTTCTTTCCCATACAACATGTTCTCTTAAATGTAATCTCAATTCAGATTTGGCATTTTCAATTGAACCACTTGTTGCTAAACTAGCATAAATTTCCACAATTTGATCAATACGTTTCTTCAATTGTTCATTTGTATCAGTTTGAAAAATGTATGTTTTCTCTAGATTGATTAAATAATCTGTTTTCAATTTGGTATTTAATGATTTATCGAATTTTTTCAATGCTTTGGTAAAACCTGTCTTGTTTAATTCTATGTAAGATTTCAATTCTGATAACACAGTGAATAATGCAATCGATCTTCTCTTTAATGTGATTTTCTGATCAGCCAATATGGAAAATGGATCATTGTTTAATTGATCAAAATCCGTATCCCAAAAATCAGAATTTCTTCTCTTCTTCTGTTGAGCATTATTTTGACCTAATGAATTCGTACGTCCTCTATAAGTTTGAACTTCGTCATCATCACTATCAAGACCATCACCACTATCGACATAGTTATCATTCAAGATGTTTGGGATCGATCTAGCACGATACGGTTGTTGTCTTTGAGGTTGTTGAGCACCAGTTTCAGCTTCTAGTTGTTGAGCAGCTCGTACTTCTTTTTCGAAATCATCAAGATCCTTGGTCAACCCATCGAAATCCTTATATGTATACTCTTCCTTTTCCTGGTAGAAATTGTTAATTTTCTTGAGTTCTGAGTCTAGAGCAGCTATAAACACTTTGGAAAGGTCTCTTGGATGATGTTGATGATCATGAGTAACCAAAAAAGCGGCCTCATCGTCTTGATTATCCGACACCAACGACTCACGTTGCAGGTTATAGATCAGCTTCTTCAAGTTTGAGTATGCGATGTACTTGGACGACCATTCTGGTACAGCGTTGAATTGCAACGAATGTGAGAACTTCATCTTATCTAAAGGGGCAGTCTCTTATAGCCCGATTGTAGCGATATCCTGAGCCAAGCAGATAGAACTCCACAGATTATGTTTGGAAAGGCAGGACCCGCTCTTTTTATAATCTCTTCGACAGCGAGCTCTCAGTCAGACGACAGTTGTCAGGAGACAGCGGTTGTTTAGGTTTTGTTGGAGGTTTTGATTTGTTGATGATTTGATAGGCAGTTTGGCAGCTTTTCTTGCATGCTGAAATTTTGTGCGCGAAAAGCGCTAGGCAGGGCTCCGCCTAGACTTTGCCTAGACTCTACCTAGAGTTTAGGCTCACTCTGTTCGTATCGCAGCCAGCTGCCGAACACGTTTTCATCTTAAATGCTGCTCAATACTCATGCACAAACAGTGGTTGTTTGTTTTGTTGCATAGCACGAGACATGAAGTTGCAATCAAAAAGCCAGAACAAGTTCAAGATTATCCATCTCTGTCAGATTTATAAACCACGGCTCTTTTACCTTTTCAGGTCTCATCACATTCACAAACCCAAAGTGATGATCTAAAACTGTGTTATGGGATTACTACATACTGTGTATTAGTGTGGTGGCTTTCTCCAGGAATCTCCCAACGTCCAACGTCTATATAAAGCGACCTGGAAGTGTTGTTTTAAACAAGTTATGGTTGAGTTTGACACCATACAACAATGACCCAAGAAGATCTCATTGAATTCGGAAGACCTTTACGTGCTAAATATTTCAACCAGGTTGATCCTAAAGTTTACCTCGTGAATAACGGTGCTAACGGATTGGCTCCAAAGACCATTTTGGACTCTTTTCAGGGACATATCCTTCGCGATTATGCATGGCCTGATAAGTATAGAAAATATGACTATAGAGTCGACTACGATTCTGCTGCTGAACAAGTCGCTAAAGTCCTTGGAACTTCAATTGAGAATATTGCATTGGGTATTAATGTCACCACATTGATTAATGCTGTGCTTAGATCTTATCCTTTCCAAAAGGGTGAAAAAATCTTGATTCAATCAAACACATACCCTGCTATCCAGAAAACTGTGAGATTTGTGGCAAAGCAACAAGGTTTGAAGATTGTGGAATTACCTTTATTGTTCCCATTGAGTAATGAAGAAATCATTTCCAAATACAAGGACATCTTGGAGAAGGAAGGTGATATCAAATTGACAATCATTGATACCATTAGCTCTAAACCTGGTGTGAAATTACCATACGAAGAATTAGTGGAACTAGCTAAATCGAAAGATGTCCTCACTTTGGTTGATGCAGCTCATGGTATCGGATTATTAGATCTTGATTTGGATAAATTACAACCTGATTTCCTTGCTACTGATCTATACAAATGGTATTATACACCAAGAGGTTCTGCTGCATTGTATGCACATCCAAAACATCACAAGTCAATTCATACTTTACCAATCTCACATTTTTATATAGATGGTGATGAAACTTTGGCAAAGGATAAAGAAAAAACAAGATTTAGTGATCAATTTAATTATCTTGGTGCTCAATTGATCGGTGCGTTAGTCACTGTTAAAGACGCTACCAAGTTCATTGAAGAAGTTGGTGGTGCTCAACGTATCAAAGATTATAATTTTAAGTTGGCTAAAGAAGTTGGTGATGCAGTTTCCGAATTATGGGGAACTCCAGTGTTGGAAAACAAAGAGAAGACTTTAGTCTCATCATTAGTTAGTATTGAATATCCTGTTAAGGAAGGTGTTACAATTCGTGAGACTGATTGGGAAAATTTCAACGTTTATAAATTCATTAGAGAGGCAATTGAAAAAAAATTAATTAAAGAATATAACACAACTGCTCCTGTTTTCTATCATAATGGTAAAGTTTATGTTAGATTTAGTGCACAAATCTATTCTGAATTAGAAGATTACGTCGAAAGTGCTAAGTTGATTCGAAAAGGTTTGGATGAATACTTGGAAAGTGATGCTTATAAAAAAATTATTGGATGATCAAAAAGGCTGGCCTTTTATACTACTTAAATATTCTAATAAATATTTGTGATATTGTTACTAGTTATGTATATTTGTGTGTCCCCGACCAAAAAAATATCAGGAAAAAAATCTTCCCCGCCAGGAGTCGAACCTGGAATCTTCTGGTTTCAGAAGTAACTACTTTATATGATAAATCGTAGCCAGACGCCGTGACCATTGGGCCACGAGGAATAGATTTTAAGCAAAATTTTCCGATTAAAATATATCATAATATCTAGTTGTTTTATTGACACGTAAAATTTGGCAGATTTTTTGTGGGATTTTTCCATTTTTATGTGATCGTGTACGTTGTCTTGTTGTTCATATTTCATAATACCCAGCTTTTCAACCAAAATCAAACAACACTGAGTTTTCCTAATCAGTTGTTTCGAGAGGTTCCATTAGTAGAACCATGGGAAAGGAACAGAAAAAGCAGAGGACGGACCCAAGCTTGCTCTTCTATGGCTCTGCCATATATGATTTCTTATCACCTTTCAAAAGAGCACAAAATCAATGGGCTGCTAGATACATTGTGGTTATATTTGCCATTATAATAAGATCTGCTATAGGGTTTGGATCATATTCTGGTGCAGGTACTGCACCAATGTTTGGAGATTTTGAAGCTCAGAGACATTGGATGGAGATTACTCAACATTTATCAATGGATAAATGGTATTGGTATGATTTACAATATTGGGGGTTAGATTATCCTCCATTGACTGCATATCATTCGTGGGTTTGTGGCAAAATTGGTTCCTTGTTGAATCCTACTTGGTTTGCACTGGATACTTCAAGAGGTATTGAAAACCAAGGGATTAAGTCATTCATGAGATTTACTGTGATTGTAAGTGAAATGGCTATTTACATCCCGGCAGTTTTCAGATATACAAGATGGAATGGAAGACATTTAAAACAATCACCAATAGATCAAACAATTGCTGCATCAATGATTTTATTTCAACCTGCATTGATGATTATCGATCATGGTCATTTTCAATACAATTCAGTGATGTTGGGATTTACATTATTATCAATTGTACATATATTTTACGAAAATTATTTTCTTGCTTCAATATTTTTTGTCAGCTCTTTGGGATTTAAACAAATGGCTTTATACTATTCACCAATCATTTTTTTCTACTTATTATCAAGATGTTTCAATCATACAGATTCCAATATAACTTTAATCAACAGAGTGAATTTCTTACGTTTAATCTTAATCGGAGTGGTAACACTAGGCTCATTTGCCATCTTATTCGGTCCATTATTCATATTCGGTGATCTAGCAAATTTGTTACAATCTGTCCATAGAATCTTTCCATTTGATCGTGGTATTTTTGAGGATAAAGTTGCAAATTTCTGGTGTTTTGCAAATATATTCATTAAGTTCCGTGAACACTTCACTCAGCAACAATTATCTTTGATTTCACTGGGACTTACCGCTGGTGCGTTTGCTCCTGCATGTCTAATAACTTTGATTTACCCACGTAAATGTTTATTACCATGGTCATTAAGTGCTTGCTCACTTGGGTTCTTCCTATTCAGTTTCCAAGTTCATGAAAAATCGATCCTGGTCCCATTATTACCAATAACTTTACTATACTCTACGAAAAACGTTGACGATATAGCAATGGTTTCATGGATTAATAATATTGCATTGTTCAGTTTATGGCCATTATTGAAGAAAGATAGATTGGCAATCCAATATGGTGCGTTGTTTTTACTATCAAATTGGCTTTTCGGTAATTTGAGTTTCATAACACCAAGATTCTTGCCAAATTTCCTAACACCAGGACCATCAATCTCTGTGGTGGATAGCGATATAAAGAAAAGACACGGTTTACCATCAGGTTGGTTCTGGAGATTAATTATATTGGCATCTTATGTCGGTATTACAGGTGTTCATCTCGCGGATTTGTTCTTGAAGCCACCAGCACAATATCCAGATCTTTGGGTTCTTGCTAATGTATCGTTATCGTTTGGATGTTTCGGATTGTTTTGGTTATGGATTTATTACAAGTTAATAACACTACGTAATGTTGCTTATTAGAATTTAAGTATTTAATTAACTATTGGTATCTTCTTGGTCTTGGTGTGTAGGGCTCTTCCAAGTATTCAATATCCTTAGCATTTAATTTCAAATTAGCACCAACAACTAAATCCTCCACTCTTTTTTCAGAACTTAAACCAACAATTGGGGCTGCTCCTTTCTCGATAACCCAAGCAGTTGCTACAGCAGCCATTGGAACGTCTAATTTCTTTGCAACCTCACCAACTCTCTTGATAATCTCTCTTTCGGTTTCTTGCTCGGGATCATCACTCGTAACAAATTTCAATGGACCTCTACTTTTAGATCTTGTTGTTTGTTCTGATTCATCCTTTGGAACAGGTCTAGCTAGCATTCCCTGTGCAATAGGTGACCATGGAATGATACCAACACCGGTCTTTTTAGCGTAATAATTCAATTCGTGTTCATCTTCCCTATTTAGCAAATTGTAATAACTTTGCACAGAGACAAACTTATGCCATCCATTCTTTTCTGCAATATGTTGCATGTCAACGAAATCCACAGCACGCATAGTGGAGGCACCAATGTATCTTGCCAGCCCTTTTTCAACAACATCATTCATGGCTCTCATTGTCTCTTCTTCAGGTGTACTTGGGTCGTATCTATGAATTTGATATAGATCAATATAAGTTCCTAGTCTTCTAACAGAGTTTTCAGCAGCATCGAGAATATGCTTTCTTGATAATCCCTTGTTATTGGCAAAATTGACTTTCAACTCTTCAGTATTGATGTCTCTTAATCCATTGAAATCAGGACCATAAGTATCATCAACAGGTGCATAAACCTTTGTCAAAATAACAACCTTATCTCTCTTGATATCATAATTTTTCAAGAACTTACCCAAGATGACCTCAGAGTGACCATTACTATACATATCAGCAGTATCAAAAGTTCTAACACCATGATCGTAGGCTTTTTTCAAGATCTTAAAGATCTTTTCCTCATCATCTTCAACCCATGGTGCCCATTTACTTGAGCCAAATGACATTGCACCGACTATAACATTGGAAATCTTCAACCCTGATTTACCAAGGTTAATCCAAGGAGCAAAGTGAGTTTCAGACATTTTGACGTTTGTTGTTTAATTGTTTATTGTACAAATTTCTCACGTTTAACGGTAGCGGGTTGGATTGTTCACTCCTTTTATAGGGGAATTAACGGATTTAAAACATTTTCGATGAAACTACTGCTTATCGATCGAAACCTGAGCTCCAATTACTAATGAGCATTCACCCTTATTGAATTAATCAAACTCTAATACGGCTGATATAGCAGCTAGAAAAATATATATATTTTCAACAAATTTAGAACAATTCCGGCTATTAATGTCAGCAAGCTTTTCCGTTTATGCATTTCGCCGGTATTATACAGATTCAAACAAAACAATTAATACTTAGATATATCAGCACTGTGGAAACGTTATTCCTTCTTTCAATTCTCTATCTGCTGTAAACAACCCCCATTCTGTCTCCCATTTGGAATGCTCGTGATGATATATTTGCTTCCATGGTTCATCATAAGCTTCAAAAAAATACCATGGATATGATTTACCTTTGGCCTCGCATACCCAGTTATTCAAAAAATATTGCATGTGACGTTTTCCAGCCACTGCATTTTTATATTTTCCACCTCGATATGGCCATCCTATTTCTGATATTATGATTTGTGCCTTGCTTTTAACATTTTCCTTCATTGGTTCTATTTGGTATTTGATAAAATCATAAACCCATCTCGTTGCAAGCTGAACAGTCTTTCCTGTGAAAAATGGATGTGAATTTGAGCCATAAATATCTGAAGCTTGAATGACATCAAAATTCGATCTTAATCCCAATTCAGAAGTTCCTACGGGCAAGTCCCATTTCATTTCATCTATAACAAACGCCTTTGCATCTTTGATATACCCAATCAATTTCTCAGGGGTTTGCTCTTCACGGAACAAAACTTCATTACCCATAAATATAGCCTCGAAGTATTTTCTTGGGTATTCACGTAACAAGTGCTTCATATCCTCAATTTGTAACTGATTTATATCATCGTTGGGACCAATCCAAACACCCATGGCTAATGATACATTTAAGTTCAAAGTCTTGATGCTATCAAGTATGAACTTTGCCTGGTTACATTGGGTCCCATAGGTTCTTATTCGAGATGTAACCTGCGATAGTTGTGCCATATCCAACATAACCTCATGCAAAGTTGCTCCACATATTGGATAAATAACATTTCTTGGAGCGTAATTAATCCCATAAAACACGTTTCTCAACGCACTATTATTCATCATCTTTTCAACTTCTTCAATCTTTTGGTATTTCAGGGGAATGTTTTCAAATTTGGATAGACCAGCTATATTCGCTTTCTGGTCAGTAAGTGTGGTTGATGAATTGCTGGTGTTCTTATAACCACCTCTAAATACTATGTTGTTGCTTGTATCAGCCTTTGGAAGAGAAGAGTTGGCAAAACCCAGCGGATAAAATTTGCTAATGATGTCGTTTCTTCGATTGGGGTTGATGTTACTAAGGTATCTCGTCACTATTGATTCTGTTCCTCTTGAATAAACAACTATCATCGGGGTGAATATGCACACCATCAAAATTATGATCATTATCAAAAACCAAATTGCCAACGAATACAGTTTGTCACTCGGAGGTTTCTTCAATCTTGTGCTCCAATTTTCATCCCCGCCATTATCTTTCTCATCTCCTCTTTTCCCATTGAAGTTGGACTTTCTATTGGACTTGAAATCATCCTCTTCCTTAGCGTTTCCTTTGAACATCAGTGGTAAGTCCGTACCAGACTCGAAAAACCTAGTGTCATTATTGGCTCTCGTTGTCTCAGTTTTCAAGCAATTCAAGTCAGAATCCTTTGTTGCAATATTACATTTTGGGTCGTTATCTTTCAAAGAAGATCCAATTGATGATTTCCTGGTAATAAATTCGGGATCTACCGCTGTGTTGCAGTTTTCTGAACCTTCTGAGTTGTTCCATTTTTCATTATTGTGATTCTTTTTCAAGCTTACCGAACGACTAATGCTATCTCTATTCTGGGAAAACAATAATGGTGGAGAGTCGTTTTTAACATTCTTCGATCCAAAGTTAGATTTCAATGACCTATTTCTTGAAAGACTGTTTTTTATCACATCTAGTAATTCTTTTTGAGAATCAGCGACAGATCCCTCTCTTCTCAATAAAGTCTCTTGAAGCCCCTGTTTAGCGTTTAAGGAACTTGATGTGGCTCCCCATGTATCTGGCAAGTCTTTGGAGTATTCTAGAGCAGGAATGGCGCTATTCCATTTATTTATATCGTTTCGATCATTTGTGTCTGTCAACTTTCGATACTGACCCCTGTCCTCATCCTTGTTAGAGCTTTCAGGCTCCAATCCACTTTGATATTGAGTAGATGGTGATCCAATATTGAACATTGAACGAGAAAGAATGATTTCGTTTTCTTCTGTTGGATGAATAGCGGCAGATTTTGGTGGATCTAGATCAATCTCTCCGCCAACATAATCACTGTCCCAAGTTTTTGCGCTTTGTGTGCTAGTGAAATCAGGTTCCCTTCTAGAGTCCAATCTCCTAATTTTCGGTGGTAAAGGTGCACTGTTTAAGACAGACTGATCCGCATTTATGTATCTCAGAGGTGTATTGGCCATGGTGCTATTCTCTAATGAGATTCTAACAGTATTCTCTGAGCTATAAACAGAAGAATTTGCGTTTTCTTCAGTTGGGTCTTGAGCTTGTGAGGCTTGATTTGTTAGCAGTGCACTATTGGGTTGCGTTTTTAGACCATTTTCATATGTTTCATCATCACTATCAGTCTGCAAAATGTAAGATGTTGGGTATTCTATAAGATCACCATTATCGTGTATACTAGAAAAGTTACCAGGATTTTCATTGAGGGATCGATTAATGCTAGGATCAGAGCTTTTTGAGCTTGTTGCAATAGATATCACATTCAAAAGGGCCGACTCTTGGTCAAAATTTGGTTCTGGTGAACTTTCATTATTTGCACTAGGATTAGTGTTCTCGTATTGTTGTAAATTTGGTTGATATGGTTCATCCTCAGCGATTGTTCCAGATAAAACTTCATTCTTCATAGATCCCTTGGACTTCACTCTCAGAGACCCACTCTGGTTCTTGGATTTGGACCTTATTGAAAACATAATACAAAATCAACCTTCTATTAATCAATCTCAAAACCCACTAACACCACCTTCTTTGCCTTTGGACACAAGCAGCATATAGATTATAGACAAACAAATTCCCACTGATAAGAGCTGGATAATATCCACAGTACTTGAGTATCTTAAGCTTCATCATGATGTATACACCAAATTTTGAACACAAACAATTTAAATTCTGGTTTTGTGTACATATCTCAACCGCTGAGATTTATGGCGTACGTATAGATTCGCGGGTATTGTGGACTGGACACTGGAGTACATCATACATTGAAAAAAAAAAGACATTTAAATCCTCAAAAGTTACAACCTTTAAATCCTACATTAAAAGAAAAAAATCATTATACACTAGATGAGCTTTTTCTCATTTCAATGAACTAAAGAATAAGCGTTTTCATAACAATTAGAGCAGCTTGAACAATAAAAATTTTGAAAATTCAGCAAAAAAGAATTTGGACGAGTCCGGAGTCGAACCGGAGACCTCTCCCATGCTAAGGGAGCGCGCTACCAACTACGCCACACGCCCGCGTTTTTAACTTCTGAAATCTGTTGGTTTTGTGATTCCACTTATGTAAGCACGTGACACGGTTTGGGCAGCAATATATTTTGTCGGCGGGCGAACCCTTCAAACCAATAGATTTAAAATCTAGGTATACTTTAAATAGTGGTATCCATTCCACACACCGCAATAACAAGATGTCATTTGTTAACAAACACGCAGATAAGAAAGCTATTATCTTTACCGATTTTGATGGTACTGTTACTTTACAAGTATGTAAACATCTTTCGCCTATACTGCAGCAATCATGAATGATCTTTGACATGTGGTACAATGTGACTTTTGAAAGTCTTCTAACTAACTCAATGTCAACAGGATAGTAATGATTTCATCACTGATAACCTAGGGTTTGGTTATGATAAACGTAAAGTCTTGAATGATGAAGTTTTAGATGAGAAAAAATCATTCAGAGAAGCATTTTCATTAATGTTGGAATCTATTCCAACTCCATTCCCAGAATGTGTTGATTACTTGTTGAAAAACATCAAATTAGATCCAGGTTTTAAAGAAGCTTTCCATTGGGCTCAAGCCAATGATATTCCAGTCATTGTTGTTTCAAGTGGTATGAAACCAATCATCAAAGCTCTTCTACAAAGTTTAGTTGGTGAAGAATCTATTGATAAAATTGAAATCATTTCAAATGATGTGAAAGTTAATGAAGACGGTTCATGGGAAATTGTCTATATTGATGAAACTCCATTTGGTCATGATAAATCAAGAGCCATTAGACCATATAGAGAATCAAGAAAAGATGCTAAAGCTCAAACTTTATTCTACTGTGGTGATGGTGTTTCCGATCTATCAGCTGCTAAAGAAACCGATTTGTTATTCGCTAAAAGAGGTAAAGATCTTGTCACTTATTGTAGAAGACAAGGTGTTGTTTTTAGACAATTTGATTCTTTTAAAGATATTTTAGAAAGTATTAAATCTGTTGTTGAAGGTGAAAAAACTGTTGACGAATTAAACGAAAACAAATAACAAGCTCAGGTTGAAAAGGGGAATGCAGGAAAACTTCAGTTCTAGAGGTATAAACCATATATAGATATTACTATTATTTAGATATAAAAATTAGAGTTCGCCAAAGAACAAAACATATAATGCTATAAAATTTATACTGATTTAAACTGTGTAATCTAATCATACCACATCTTGATAAGTTCTTCAGAAACAGCACTTGGTGTTAACACACCCAGATCTGTAATCAAAGCTGTTATAAATTCATGTGGAGTGAAATCAATTTGTGGTGAAGAATCAATATCTTCATTTTCTGTAGTGAAATGTAATGAATTTTGATCAGTTGGGATATCATCTGGTGCCAATGGGAACATTCTGACAAACTTATGGCTTTCTGAAACGACATAAAGGGGTTTATTTGCACTTTTCGCTAAAACACCAATTTGATATGTACCAACATGATTTATTATACCACCACTTTCTGCAACACCTTCGGCACCTACCAAAATCTTATCAACTTTATGTATCACGTACCCTACAGCAGAATCCACAATCAAAGTCACTGGGATTCCCTTTTCTCTCAACATCTTGGCCATTATTTGACCTTGGAAAGTTGGTCTTGCCTCTGTTACGATAACTCTAAATCTGACTTTCTTCTCAATTGCATGATTCAATAATGTGAAAACTGTTCTTGAGAAAGAGTGTACTAAAATGATATCATCATCTGTAATGAATCTACCACCAATTTCAGCAATTTTGTCTCTTGAAGCCTTTGATCTCTCTAAGAATAATTGACCATTTTCCACTAGATGACGTCTACATGATTCATAATCCTGATATAAATGGGTGTTCCTTAGCACGAATCTCATGAAAAGATCACAACCAGCAGAAAGCGAGATGGCATTTGGAATGGATTGTTTCAAAGTATCAGTAGCGCTTTGGGTCAATTTAATCAGTTCTGTTGATGTTGATGGTTGTTTCACTTTCAAAAGAGTCACTAGCGACTCGATGGCCGCTATCGGCATGGTGATCTCTGGATCTTCCTCAAGGAAATTCAAGTATGTCTGTTTGATGTCAAAGTCATCCATTGTAGAATTTATAGTCGTCTATAAATGAACTCTTGTACAGAACGTCTCATGTTGACTTCCTATAATCTTTTCAGAGTCAGCTATACAAAAAAAAAATGTTTCGCGGACTTTTTATTGTAGGGACACTCCAAAAGACATATAATATTAATGTCAATCAAATAACAAAAGACTTCTCTATTGGAATTTAGCAATTTCAAGAGATCAATTGAGCAGGTTTGGAAAGTTCAGTATGACTGTCTCGATATGGAGAAGTGGAATGGTGAGATGCTTCAGCACTTCGAGATATCTCAGGGCACCTCCATCGCATCCAATCTCCAAAGTGAGAAACATTGGTATAATTGCCCATATTGATGCTGGGAAGACCACCACCACAGAGAGAATGCTATACTATAGTGGTATCACACAGAGAATTGGTAATGTGGACCAAGGTGACACTGTGACTGACTTCTTGCCTGCTGAGCGTGAAAGAGGTATCACAATCCAAAGTGCAGCAATCACGATACCTTGGAATAAACACAAGATTAATCTAATCGATACACCTGGTCATGCTGATTTTGGGTTTGAAGTTATAAGATCTTTGAAAGTTCTTGATGGTGCAGTGACTATATTGGATGCTGTTGCAGGTGTTGAGGCACAAACTGAAAAAGTCTGGAAACAGAGTAAATCTATTCCAAAATTGTTCTTCATAAATAAGATGGATAGAGAAGGTGCAGGTTTTAGTAGAACGGTTAAAGAGATTATTTCGAAGTTGGGAACTAGGGTGCTACTTTTAAATGTCCCATATTTCAAAGAATTGGATAATAGGGAAAGACAATTTGTTGGTGTTCTAGATATTGTGGACAAGAAATTACTTCAATGGGGCAAAAATAAAGATGAAATTGTTGTCTCTGAACTAGAAGGTGAAACATTGGAAGAAGTTCAACGTTGTCGTGAATCACTTGTTGAGACATTGGGTGAATTTGACGAATCTGTAATTAACTCGTTCTTGGAGACTGAGGATTACATGCAAGTTCCATCGGATATTTTGAAAAAAGCTATAAGAAATTCTACGCTCTCCAACTATGCTGTTCCTGTTCTATGTGGTGCAAGTTTTAAAAACATTGGTGTTCAGCCTTTGATGGATGCCATTAATTACTATTTACCATCTCCATTGCAATGTACTCCTGAAGTTAGTTGTCCCGTGGAATTGACCAATGAAGGTGCCGTTGTGAACAAGAACAAAAATTTATCAGTAGCCATGGCTTTCAAAGTTATCACTGATCCTATTCGTGGTGTTATGGTTTTTGTACGTGTTTATAGTGGGAAATTGAAAAATCATCAAACTGTTTACGTTAATGGAGAAAAGGTCAAATTGGGTAAATTGTTAGTGATGCATGCTAATATTCCGCAGGATGTCAATGAGATCAGCTCAGGGAATATAGGTGTTGTTGTTACTGAAAAGTTCAAGACTGGTGATACCATATTATCACATGTACAAAATAAGAAGTTACAATCCAAAGAGCTTGGTATTGTGGTAAATCCTATTGTGGTACCACCTCCTGTTTTCAGTATATCATTGGTCCCAAGAACTTCAGGTGATAAGAGAAGTATGGATGAAGCTTTGAAAATTTTATTGAGAGAGGATCCAAGTTTGAAAACCACTGTTGATGAGGAAAATGGACAAATTTTATTATCAGGTATGGGTGAATTACACTTAGAAATCGCAAGAGATCGGTTGAGAGATTTAAAAGCCAAAATTGAAATTGGTCAAATTATGGTCTCATATAAGGAAACAGTTACAAAACCATTAAGTTGTTCTAAGAGTAATGAAGAGTCAGGATTCAGCATAACACTTTCGATGCAACCAATTCCCGAAGAGACTCTGGCTACCAATGAAAGCGTCACACGAATCAATTTGGGTGATAATAATATCTTGGAAGTTGACGTTGAGCCTACTGAATGGGATAAAGTCATACCATATCAATCATGTGTTAACGCATTCATATCTGGTTCTATTTCTAGTATACAAAGAGGTCCTATTTTGCGACTGCCATTAAACTCAGTCTTGATAAAAGTTGAAAATTTTGATTTACCAATCGATGCTACAAATGTATCATTATGGATCCAATTGGTGCGTCAATGTATCTTGGAGATGATTCAAATTGAAGCTGATTTCGTTGCATTAGAACCAGTGATGGATGTTAGTATCGATGTGAGTGGAGAAGATATTGGTAATGTGATGCAAGACTTGACAAGTGCGCGTAAGGCCACCATAAGTGGTATTGCAGATGGGGGTGATAATGTCGAGATGGTTAAATTCAGAGAGATAAGCGATGCTCAATATGCTCCATATGATCCAACGCTGGAGCTAATGAAGAGTAATGATAGTTTCAACGGTGACCAGACCATTCATGCCGTTGTACCACTAAGAGAGATGATTGGATACTTGCCCAAGTTGAGAAAATTGACACAGGGCCGATCCACTTATCATATGGAGTTCAAAGGAATGAATCCAGTCACCAGCGACCGTTTAGCGGAGATCACAAGTGAGTTGTGATGTTGTATATAGAATTTTTAAATTACGACAGAAACATAAGACTTGACGTACTCAACATAGAAGTCCTTAGATGCTGAGAAACGTTTCTGTAACGTTCTTACATGGCTCAACCTCACGTCCGAGATTTGAGCTGAAACTTGGAAGCATTCTACCCCAATCCGTGTGCTTGGTACTTACATCGAACTCGCCAGTTCATCTTACAAGTTGTCAGTTGTCTTGATATCCCATATCTCATATTGTTCATCAAACATCAACACTTTGAAATCGCGTGTAGTGAAAATTATATGGATCAAATTTCAGCTGCAAACCTGTAAAAAAACGCTAGAATCCAGCACAAACTACACCCAACTCAAGCTCATAAGATTCAATTCCGGGATAATAATGTTATGATATGCTCCTGTTTACAATTCCTCTAGTTCTTTCATTCATTCTCTACTTGTTCTATCCCAGTCAAATTCCGCTTGTGGGAAAACCAGGGACGTATCAACGAGAAGATGCAACTTTTTTAACACTATGTCGAAACTCAGACCTTTATGAGATACTAGAGACGATTCAGTCTATTGAAGACAGGTTCAACCACCGATACCATTACGATTGGGTCTTTTTGAATGATGTTGAGTTCACACAGGAGTTTAAAGATTCTGTTGAACCGTTGATTAGCGGTGATGTTAAATTTGGTCAGATCTCTCAAGAACATTGGTCATATCCTGACTGGATCGATCAAGAACGTGTCAAGCACTCGAGGGAGGCGTTGA
Organism: Hansenula lynferdii; assembly: GCA_030582155.1. NCBI lineage: Eukaryota > Fungi > Ascomycota > Saccharomycetes > Phaffomycetales > Wickerhamomycetaceae > Hansenula > Hansenula lynferdii. The sequence goes on along the minus strand of JAKTWT010000162.1, from coordinate 19,504 downwards.
GAGATGAGGTTATCTATGGTGGTATTGAGTCCTATAGACACATGTGTCGCTGGTACTCCGGGTTTTATCAATGGCATGAACTAATTAGACCGTACAAATATTATTGGAGAGTGGAACCAGAAACCAAGCTGTACTGTGATGTTGATTATGATGTTTTCAAGTTCATGAGAGAAAGAGGTAAAAAATATGGATTCATCATATCGATCCATGAGTTCAAGATTACTATACCAACTTTATTTCAAACAGTGTTAAATTTCATTGCGGGAAATGTCGAGGCACAATCTTCATTACCACAGGATAACCTTAAAGATTTTATAATGGATGAAGATGGTGATTATAATCTATGTCATTTCTGGACGAATTTCGAAGTCGCAGACTTGGATTTCTTTAGAAGTGAACTATTCCAAAAATATTTCCAATACTTGGATCAATCAGGTGGGTTCTTCTATGATAGATGGGGAGATGGACCCGTGAGAAGTATATTTACAAGTTTATTCCTGAGGAAAGATGAAGTATTTTGGATCAATGATTTTGGATATATTCATCCTCCATATTTACAATGTCCCTTGGAAAAATCAGTCCGAAAAGATAAGAAATGTTCTTGTGACCCATCAAAGGACTTCACACTTAACGATTATAGTTGTACAGCTAGATATCTCAAGCTCATGGGGTTCGATAGAGGGGTTTACTCTGTTGAATAAAGCTCTTTCGGGAACCATAATAAATGCAAAGATCAACAATGCGTCACCTTGGACGAGATCTGAGCGGTTTTTACTACAGTCTACAGTGTAGCATCAGCAATTAGAGCCTAGTTGTCTATCAAATGGTGCTGTACAGATCCAGGACTCTTCTTATAGCCCTTTCCACGATCAAGTTTCAACAGCTTCTAATCACTTGCACAACTATAGGCAAGGGTTTCGCCTATAGCCTGCCTAAAGTGCACCCGTCTAGATCTGTGTGCTCTGCCTCACATCCCACCTAGCTCTACCTAACCTCTGCCTAGCTCTGCCTAGAGCTGTGCGCCCGCATGCGTCAAATTCTTTCTTTTGAAATCCGCGAACCAATTTTTTTGGCGTTGTGGTTTTCAACTGAAAAAGATGTTTACATTGAATTATTGAATGCTCAAATTGATCTTTACAATTAATACCAACGATTAATCACAAGCTGTTTGTGAAGCTAAGTGAATATTTTTGGGACACTGCTGATCTGATAAAAGAGAAAGCTCATAACATAGGCAGAATCTTGAGAAACTTCTCCATAGAGAAACGCGCTGTCCTATACCTCATTTAATACCGAAGCATTTGACTGGTGTCAACAACTATTGAAATTCATTACTTCAACATATACAATATAAACAAGAAACAGAGCTCATAAAAATGAACGCTCTGCTATACAAGACCAAAAGAGTCTTCAGGAAGAAGGGCTCTTTAGTGCTGCTGTTCTTCATAGTGCTACTAGTCATCTACCATTTTTCATCTCTATCATCACTATCATCATTCCAATTATCATCATCATCTAATCAAGACTTCTCACAAAACGACAATGATGAAACAATACCTTTCTATAAATCGCATGCTGCCAAACCAAAGGGCCAAAAGCAATCTGAATCCGCTGAAAAGAGTCGTGTGGAAAAGATGAAATATATTCACCAAGAAACTGATGAAGATAAATCTGGCTCAAGACTATTACTAGGTCATACATTGTTCAACAAGGTCTTTGAAATACTGAAAAGGGGTGAACCTAAAATTCCTAAATTAGAAAGATATAAAACTGATGATCGTATTTACCATGCAGGGTACGATGGTGATTCAAATGTTGTCTTTTCAGAAGAATATCTATCAAGCTTCTTACAATTGACTCCAGAGGAAGTGGAAAGTTTACAAACATCTCATAGACTCGTTGTAAACCAATTACCGTCATCGGTGCCAAAACCTCTATACAAAGGTAATGGTATTGTCTATGTTGGTGGTGGTAAATTTAATTGGTTAGCATTATTATCAATCAAATCATTAAGATCATTAGGCTCAAAATTACCAATTGAAGTTGTGATCCCAACAATGGAAGAATATGAATTAGATCTATGTGGTAGAATTTTCCCTGCTTTGAACGCTAGATGTATCTTATTGGAACATGCACTTGGTGATGCCGCTAATTCAAAATTCAAATTTAAAGGGTATCAATATAAGGCATTAGCATTGATTGTATCAAGTTTCGAAAACGTGCTACTTGTTGATGCTGATAATATCCCAGTACATGCCCCAGATTATCTTTTCGAAAATGAACCATTTATTAGTACGGGATTAATTACATGGCCAGATTTTTGGAGAAGAGCCACTTCACCAGATTATTACAAGATTGCAGACATTGCAATCACAAATGAAAGAGTTAGATTCGGTTATGATGATCGTGATAAAGATTCCAAAGAAGTCCCATTACATGATAGAAAAGGTTCTATACCTGATCCAACTTCCGAATCTGGTCAATTAATGATCTCCAAGACTTCACATGCTAAAGAATTATTTTTAGCACTTTATTATAACTTGTATGGACCTGATTATTATTATCCATTATTTTCACAAGGTTCAGATGGTGAAGGTGATAAAGAAACATTCTTAGCAGCAACAGTGGCATTAAAATCAACATATTATCAAGTTAAGCAATTTTTGAACGCCTTTGGACATTTTAATATGGACCATGAATTTATCGGTACAGGTATGGGTCAATACGATCCAGTAGAAGATTATAACATTGAGAATGCTAAAAAGAGACAAAGGGAAACTGCTAAAGAATTAAATCAAGAGTTAGAACCTGTAACTAAATTACCAAAAATTTTATTTGTCCATGCTAATTTCCCTAAATTAAACCCAATTACATTGAAAGAAGAAGGTAAAATCTTCGAAAAAAATGGTGATAGATTAAGATTATATGGACCAGGTATGGCCAAGAGAGTTGGTTATGATTTTGAATTGGTTCAATGGAGAAATATGCATTTCTTAGTGTGTGAATTGAAAGTGGAATTAGAGGCCTTTAAAGGTAAAGACACCATCTCGGTCTGTAAAGAAATTTTAGATCAACTAGAACATTTAGAAGCAACTGTGAAGGATAATGAAAAAGATTAGATATATGAGACTCTACGTGTGTGTGTTTTTCCGTTTTGTTTTAATAGAGGTATTGTATTTATAATTGTGCATTTATAACCTTAGATTAAGGAATTTTATGTAATTCTTGTCTATTTAAAATCACATGTAGTTCTTAAATGGTTTTTAAACTGTTTGTTGTTGATTCACCGAAAATGTGCGTCAACCACTTCCGATGCCTATACAAAAAAAAATTATAACCTCTTCGGAGACATGACATAAAAGCATGAACAATAAATTACACAACTAAAAGCGAAGATCATGAGTGGAAGACTATTTGTGAAAGAAGACGAAGATGATGAGATACAGCCATCACCATCATTCCCACAACCACATCAACAAACACCAAATTTTTCAGAAGACGATCCATCTCAAGATTTAGATGATCCAGTTATAAAAGAAATCCCAGTCATATTAAAACAATCAGACCCAGAAGAACGTCTATTATTACTACAATACCCGGGTCGTCCTACTACTCGTCCATTCATACATAACAATCGCATCTTGGAGGCACGTGAAAAACCAGAGACAGATGTTATAGAAGTTGATGTTCCAATTGATACAACAAAATTTTATGATCCAACGAAGAATGATAATTGGGGGGTTGTTCAAAAACAAACACTTAGAGGTGTATTGAAAGATTCAGATGGTTATTATGCTGCTAGTGTACAGAATGGTGAATTGGTCTTGATACCTGTGGGGAAATGTGCACAGATGAGACCTGCATTTAGTTATATAGATAAAGAATCTGCAGATAAAAAAGAGATGGCTAGAATAGAAAATGGGAACCAAAATAATTATGGTGCTCAATCTGGTGTTCAAGTGGTTCAAATGAGTGTAAAGGGATCTGTGGATAATGCACCAAGATTAGGTGGTGCTTTATTAGCTAGAAAGCAAGCTGATGAAGCTGACTACGTTCATATTCCTTGGGCAGATGTTGATGATGAACAAACTGTTGAGGCTAGGGAATCTGTGCTACAGGTTTTCGATAAGTCTGAACTGCCTTCAAATACAACAATTGATGAGTATATTAATATGTTGGTGCAAGATACAATTGTGGAGTGAACCCCGTTTAAAGAAAATAATGTACATTAAAGTTAATTCGTTATGATATTTTTGTGGTTGTAGCCTAGGTCAACACACTATCCAATTGATCCATATTTTCAAACTGATCCTGTTGCCCAACTCTTCTTAAGACTTCTCTTTTGGAACTTTCTTGTATCTCACCAGCGATTAATAATTCATCCAATATATGATAGGCTTTTTGGAAATTGAAAATGATATCTAATTCACAAACATTACCATATGCCTTATCCATTTGTTCTACATATCTATGAATAATCTCTAATGTTAATAATTCATTCTCATCGTTATCAATACCCGCAATGAAGAATAACGAAGCATATCTTCTGTAAACAATCTTAGAGTCTATCAATTGTTAGCACAACCCCTGCTTTGATGGAGTTCAAACTTCACACTCACCTTTATATTCTGAAACATTACACATCTTTGCACGACGAGCTAAAACCAAGGCAGTCAACTCTCTCGTTATTTTACTTTTCTCCTTTTGTGATAGTGGAACGTACCATTTTGTTAATCTGACTTTCCCCTGCCTTGAAAGAAGTATTAGATAATTGATACCCATATTTTTGTACTGTTGTTGAGTATAGCGTCAATTGATTACACGCATTCAATTGATCAATTTCAAGTTCCGCAAATACATCAAAACAAAAAATTCGCGAATTTTTTTATTCTAGTACTACACACTACACCAAAAAACTAATTTACAAACTAAAGCATAAATCAATACAAACAAAGAATTGATTAAGAATAAAGTTACTCTGGGTATCTCCACCATCTCTTCTATCATAATATGAAAAAAATAAGATCTCAGGGCCTATCCGGGAAAGTCTATAAGGTGCAAAAATAAATGGACGAGTCCGGAGTCGAACCGGAGACCTCTCCCATGCTAAGGGAGCGCGCTACCAACTACGCCACACGCCCGTGATTTCTGTCTGAATTTTTTTGACGGCTTCCTGGTTTTGTTTCAAAGTTTTTTTGACGGCTTCTGGAAAAAAAAAAAAAAAAAAAAAAAAACCTGGTTCTGTTTCAAAGTTTTGATTTTTAGATTTTTGAAAATTTTCCGACGATATAATTGGAGATATCAATTAAGTAATACAATATTAAAGACTTTCCGAATTCAGAATGGACATAGATGAAGCCATTTTGAGGGTTAATTAACTTTTTTGATCACGTACTTAGATCTTTTTTTTTAATAGTTTGAAATTTGGAATTGTATAAAAAATTAGAAGGTGACCTGCTTGGGATCTAAAATAAAATTTTCATGGAATTGAATTTTTAATTGTATATATACTCTTCAACGATACTATTTGTTTATTCCTCTATTATAAAGCTACTTAAGATACCACGGCTTTGATATTTTTAATCATGAATATAACAATTCATATTAAACATAGAGCTAGTTAATTCGCGGCCACTTATACGTATAGCGACGTTTACGGCCGAGACAAATACAGCGCCTATAGCGAATTATTAATTAATCGATTGATGAGCCATGAAGCTCGAAATAAAGAGAATAACGTCGAATTAATTGTAAAGACTCTTTATTGATCAAAGCTGCTTTAAATCTTCAAAGCAATGTTCAACTATCGTGTTATTACCTTCTTGAAATTGGCCATCCGGTTAAATGAAATCGAATTATACAGCGTATTGTATTTCAAAGTTTAAGACTAAACTACTATAGTTATGCGTTTCACTGCCCAGACCATTAGTATAAGTACAGCTTGAAAGTTGAGATGTCTAAAACCTGTAGGGTTTATCGAACTGAGGGTCCACTTGGGTATCACAAGGAGAAAAGCTAGCACTGGAATCCCAGTAATTGAATAGGTGCTGTAGAATCTGTTATATCATCCCAGATAGTCCAACGCTATGGAAAATAGGATATGATCTTCGAGCTAATTTGGAAAGCTCGTTCCAAGTTCAAAGTCCATATGTAGCTTAGCGCAAATGTCAACCGTAAATTAGCTGGGGCTTGAAAGTTAAAATTCCTAGACAGAGGCCTTACGGGCCTAGAGGGGCGAGCTCCCCCTAACACCCAGGCTCGGACAGCCCAGAGTTAGACAGAGATGCATAAGCGGAAAAATGCGCTGTTGATATTAATGTATTGAATTGACAAGTGACAAGCCAATTTAGTGACATTGACAACGAGAAATCTGGAGGTAATTGGTGATACTATTGCAACAGGTAAACTTCAAAATCCATTGCGCTTTTGTCTGAGTTTTTGGCTTGGAAAGTGTAAAATATAAAATAATTGTGCTGTTTGGAGTTTTAAGCCTGCATATATAATATTGGGTTTTACGTTTTGCACATCTGAAATCTGACTTGACTTTTGGTGTTTTGATTCATCCTCAAGACATCAATACCAAAAACTATCCAGAATCCGAGATTGCAAGGCGATATCGACGTATTGTTGAAGACCATTTGAAGCTCTAACAAGAGTAGACATCCAGGACTAATTCCCCTGAACTCCAAAGCGCAAAATCTTTCTCAAAGAAAAGCCTTTAATATCAAAATCTAGCGGTCAATATGACCTTACCAGGCTTTCACCTCAAACACGAGCAAGATAGCCCCAGAAGAAACGCCATGGGTGACGACCAGCAACAGAACCTAACACAGATACCCTCTTCTCACATTGCCCACCAGTCTCCCGTTTATGGGCAGGCTCAAATGGGCTCGCTACCGGCGTTTGACCCACAATTACAACAACAACAACAACAACCGTTCATGAATATGCCACATCCTCAAGAATTGCAACAACAGCAAGTACAAATTCCAATGCACCAACTTTCACAAAGCCAATCTTGGGGTGCACCACAGTTCCCACAGACATTGCCACATCAACAACATCAACAGCATCTTCAACATCAACAACACTTTCAACAGCCACCTTTCCCGCAACAGCATCAAATATTCACACCACAGTATAATGTACCTCCATCATTACACCCTCAACAATCATTCGCTCAAGGAGCTTATCTTCAGCCTCAAGCTACCAAACCAAATGTACCGAAAAGAAGAAGACGTGCACCAAATGCCACTCCAAGACGTCGGACCATGACAGCATGTGAGTCCTGTAGATTGAGAAAGATCAAATGTGATTTGGGCAAACCTACATGTGGTGCTTGTACGAAAAGTGGATTAAAATGTATGTACAGAAATGTCAAACAGGAAGCTGCTGAATTAAGTGAAAAAATTACCAAGATTGCCACTTTACAAAACGAGAAACTCAAGACTCCATTATGGTCTAGTTGTAATTGGTATACTAAAGTGGAAGGTGTGCTAAAATGGTCAATTTTTCAAGGAAAATATCGTGTCAAGCCTTTAAATTCTACACTAGCAGAGACAAATGAACAAGGTCTACCAAATATTGGAATATTTACAAGTGAACAACTAGGGTTCTTGGATCTACATTTAAGAGAAAATTTACGAGTATATTTGGAAAATTACCTGCAAAACATTCAAACGAAAAACCCATTCATAGATTCAAGATCGCTAATAGAGACATCAGATTTCATGAAAACCCAACTGAAAAAGGATCCAGAGTTGAGTATAATAAATTTACAAATCCCAGGTGGGCTAGTAAGGCTTCCATTATTATTAATGTGTGCCGCTTCTGCTTCCATTACTCGCCCTTTGACATTTACCAACTTGGAAAACTTCTCTACGTCAATTGATGAACGGTCTGAATCTTTTGAAATATCATACAGTATATACACGCTGGCTCAGTACTTGGTATTAACCCCAAAGCATAAAATACCCATGGATAATTTGGATCTTGTCCAGTATAATCTATTAAAGGCAACATATTTGATGTATATAATCAAACCATTAGAAGCTTGGAGTGCAATCTATGAGGCTTCAACATTATTAATGACAATTTTGGAAAGTTACAAGAGCCTTGGAAGAAAATTCGAAGATAAAGGACTTAGGGTAGTAGAACGGGTATTTCATACTTGTGTTAAATATGAAAGTGAATTTAGGGTAGAATTATCGCCTTCAGTTCCAGCTTCAGGGATTGTTAATTATCCATTTCCTATAGTTTATCCATCACCACCATTGGATGGAATTAACAATGTGAATGAAGAATCAAGTTGGTTTTATTATTTAACAGAAATTGTCTTGAGAAAATTTGAAAATAGAATGCTTGATGAGTTTTTCGTACCCGAGGGGTCAGCAGGTGAACCTAAGACAGATGGTGAATTTTTAGAAGACTCTTACGATTTAAAATGGGATAAGTTTAACATTGGGACTATCATCACTAAATCATTGGAATATTTGAAAGATTTAGAAAAAATTGAAAATAGTATGATTTCTCATTTGAACTCTATTTTAAAAGAAGATGTTGTCACTGGTGCCCTACAACCACATGGGTTTTTGTTCAAGACTGCATCATCAATCAACCAGACCACCTCTTCCAGTAACAATACCGCTTCACATACCGAGACGGATACTGAATCAAATATGACTTCCTTCACACCTGCAACCTCCGAGGGTTCTTCAAAAGTCTCATCAGCTACACTTGCAGGGGAAAGAAAAGACTCACAAGCTTCGTTATCCGTTGCAACACCTTCCTCAAATTCAAGTCCAGCTTCATCTGATCTTTCCCAAAAATATGAAAAAATCATACCAAATGTTCCAGAGACTATAAATTTTATCAAGACAAGAATGATTGTGTTGAAAATCCTATTATTTAGACCTTTGGTCTACTTGCTGATCCATGATAGGACCAAGTCTTTTGATTCACATCCATTTGTGGAACAAGTCCTTTCTCAGGCATTTGAAAATATTGATGCATTGAATGTTCCATTAGCTACACATAGACATTTTGGCTCATGGTTCTATACAAGAAACACATTTCTATCGGGGACTTTAATATTTGGACTTTTCAAACATACAGGAGCCAAATACTGTGAAAAATCAAAAATTGAAAAGTTTTTGAAAGATATTGTTCGGATTTTTGATTATTGGATTGATGAGGAACCTGATCTTGAAGATCCGAGAAAAGTTATATTGGGGATGTTAGAAGAACTGAAAACCTTATAGCTATTAAAATATCAACCAGTATAAAGCCAATGAACATACATATATATACAAAATTAATGATACAGTAATGATTACGTTAGATTTAATTGTGGTTTGTAGAAAGTGTGCATATTGCAAAAATTCGTGAATGTTGACGTTTGGAAAAAGGTAAACAAAAGTAATATATATCCGATCTACAAACAATAAGACAGTCCTGAAGCACTTCAACTAACGGCTAGGCCTGGTTCAGCATGACCTCTACACCTGAAGCAAGCAGAATTAAAAGACTGGATTTGATCTCTGAGTCTCCAAGAAGCGTGGGCTCTTCGCCGGATAGATCATTTTGTCAAGTGAAATATAAGGATTATGAAAGTGCTATTGATGCTATTCAGCAGCTGGAGGCCGAATTAAACGATTTCCAAACGTCTAGTTATGAGCTAGAGAAGGAACTAGAGAAGGAGCTCACGGCGCTTGAACTGGATAATGAGGAGTTGAAGCTGAAGAATGAAGAATTACAGGATCAATTAAAAGAGATTCGGATTGAGAAGGCTGATAAGGAAAGAGAATTTGAGAAAATAAGGAGTCAGCTAGAATCAAAGGCAGACAAACTGGAGGCAGAGCTGGAACTGAAGAGCTCAAAAATTGTGGATATCGAGATTTTGAATGACAACATTGAACAAAATGAAAGAAATTTGAATTTGAGTTATAGAGAATTAGAAGACAATTATAATTCTGCCATGGAGAAGAACATTTTATTAGAACAAGAGGTCAGTGACTCCAAGGATCAACTAATGATGGAAAAGCTAAACCATCAAAATACCAAAAATGAGATAGAGGATTGGAAGGTCAAATACGAAGCATTAGCAAAGACAAGTACCAAGTCTAGATCAATATCCAATCCACATCCATTACCGTTAGGCCAAAGTAAAATGACCAAATCAAATTCCATAAGACAACTACATTCTATGATTGAGCAATCCAAAGGAATGGAATCCAAGATTGGTAGTATTAAATCTTCATTAAACTCCAAGACTTTGAAACTTAACCGAGAACCCAAATCATCAACTACTACAAAGTTAACAAACGCTACAATAACCACATCTACTCCATCTTCCCATGCACCAGAGAAACCAAAGAAGAAAATTCCATTATCACCATCTTCTTTCAAACTAAGTTCTTTTTCAAGTTCAAGCTTCACCAAGATGGAAAAAATTGAAGGGTCCCCTGCTAAGCCACTGAAGGATTTCAACAAAATCTTTGGTAATGAACTGAAAGGAAATGAAAACGAAAAAAATATATGATTGATCTATACACAGAATTTCAAGCACATTTATGATCTGAACCAATTCTTGAACAACATTATACAATCATAAATTGCCAATTGACTCCATCTTTCTTGATATTTGATCCATGCTTTAAAATAATTGAACCATCTGACAACAATTCCTTTTCTTTTCGCTAGTTCATATTCTTCATTATATGTTGTCTTTGCACAATATTGTGAAAGGATTAAAAAAGTTCTTTCTGGTCCCAATGGATTTTGTAAAGTTTCATCTAAATGTCTTGTCAAATCATTTGTTTTCAAAATCAACAAAACGACTCTTGGTATTTTCGATAAGATTTTCATCAATTCAGTTAATAATTCACCTTCTGATAATGCTAATTTCATGTTTTTAACTTCTTCAGGTGATCTAGTTTTGCTTATATCATAATTCAAAGCTGTTCCAATATCTCTACCGGTAATTGCAGCTGCAAACAAAGGAAATTGTTCCTCTTTAATCCCAGCAAATTTTGTTGCATATTTCTTCATCTTTTCATGATCTTTATCCAATAATGCTAACCAAAAATGTGCATAGTCTCTACGCATTTGAGTGGAAACATTTCTATAAAGACCATGATCATACAAGATGATTTCAAAATTATGGGTATTTGAAGGGTTATAGTCATTTGGATCTGAAGGTTTTGGTCTGATTGCCAAATTCCCACCATGAGGATCACAATGAACACCTACTCCAGGGGTAAAGATCATATTGTTAAAGATATGAGATAGACAAGATGAAACCTCTGAACGTTGAATGTTGTGTTTTTTCATATAATCTAGATTGTCTAATCTTGCACCACCAATGAACTCCATAATTAAAATTCTATTACTTGAAGAAACAATTTTAGGTATTCTTAAAGCGGTTTGACTTTGGAAATCTTCAAAATATTCAGATGATTTAATTGCATTTTCAGCTTCTTTATTAAAATCTAATTCCACATAGATCGAATCATGTAATTCATCACCTAACCAAACCAAAGGATATTCAGGAAACACTTTATCTAAAGCTTTGAAAACATTTTGAGTTAAATAGATATCTAATGGAACAAATTGCTTTAATGAAGGGTGTTGACATTTAACTGCAACTTTTTCACCTGTATTTTTCAAAACACCAATATGAACTTGTGCTAATGAGGCAACACCTATTGGATTTGGATCAAATGAAGAGAAAATCTCATCTATAGCACTCCCGGTGTCATTCTTAAATAATTCTTCAATCTCTTCAAATGTAGATTCGGGACATTTATCTTGCAGTGGGATCATTGTCTCTGTCCATTCCTTAGGTAAAAGATATGTCATTGCACTAATATGTTGACCTAATTTGATATAAATCCCACCATTCTTCTCAAGGGCTTTCAATGTAATTTTAGCACATTTTAAATGACATTGAGATAAAGCATTATAATATTCTTCTTTATTATCAGATGGTAAATTTAATGTCTTTCTATAATGATAAAAACATTGTAAAGTTGCCCATGTAACCACAGAGACTCTGCCTGCTGTTAACACTGTATGCTTAACACCGTCATGTAATGTATCGTTTGTTAAATAGGCTAAGGTACCAGTACCCAATATTCCCAATAATATATATTTTTTGGTATTATGTTTAAAACTCCATGAGTTGTTTGTTTGTTGAGTAGTTGTTGTAAAATTGGGTATGGATCTCGAGAACCCTCTTTGGAAGTGTGGGAAAGAGCGAGACGAGCTTTTTTGATTTAGTAGTATCTTTGTCACCGAAGATCTAAACATGATCTTGGTCCTTTTCTTGCTACTGGTAATGGAAATAGGTGAGTACTAATTTACTTTCGAGATATTTTTCATACAGTTTAAACCCGATTCTACATAATCGGAATCATAGAAAAACTGCTATTAAGATCCGAGGGAGGTATAAGAAGGGCATGAAGCAATTAAAGATGAAATAACGATACTTGATGATTCTCTGAATTCTTTAATTTTTCCAGAATCACATCTACTTTGGTTTTTCCACTGCAATTTGAAGTTTGCACCTCATGGAGTGCCCTTACCACATGTCAATTCTGGGGAAGATCATTGAGATGTTCATCATAGAAGCATTATATCGAGGAAACTAAAGTGAGAACAGGCACACAATTGAACAGAGCACCAACAGCGGACTTACAGATAGTCTTCAGCTCATTTTGAAGCTCTCAGTTTATAATTTTTACCAAGTTTAATCTTCAAAAAATGGCGGGCAAGTTTTAATTAACATGTTTCGCGAATTTTTACTATCGTGAAAAAACAGTATAGATGGTTATAGCGTAGAATTAGATAGTATATACTCGCAATTCCGGGGAAAAGATAGCATTGAATTCAATTTTGCTTGGTAGAACCATAATATATTTGCTATAGAAATAGATAGTTCCGAAGAGGGAAATGCTTTTATTGAGGAATCACTCACGAGGACATCATGATAGATTTTTAATGAAGAGACGATATGACGCGTTACAAGATTTGACATCATCAGAATCAGAAGTTTCGGATAATCAAGAAACTGAAGTAGAAAGCGAAGAAGAAGAAGAGGTATTTGTACCCAGAAAACCAGCACAACCCAGAAGAAGAAGGAGACGCAGAAGAACATCTAATGAGTTTTATACAGCTACTGGGAAAGAACAAGTTGAAATATTATCTAAAGACCCGGTGAGTGATCACCAAGGACCAAGAAAGAGAGGGTTATTGGACAAAGAGAAGCTAGAAGTTAAAGAGATTGAATATAGAAAGAAGATTGATATAGTATGGAATTCAATAATTGCGAAATATAGTGCATATGATGAAGATGACCAAGGTGATATTATAAATCTTGATGATTTTAGCATAGAGGATGATAAGGGACATGTTGATAATTTACAAAATTTCCACAAGACAGATATATGGGACGATATTAATGAGATTGAAACAGGTGATGATTATGGAGAAAATATAGGAGATTTTGATCCGAGTAAAGATCCTATAAATTTATTAAATTCTAATGATAAGACCAAATCTTCACAGTTTGATACATTAAATAATGCTAAGAGAAGTCAAAATGGAAGGGAATCTAATAAGCTAAACAGTATGAGATCAGAAGAGGAAGATCCATTTGTATTGTTGACACCAAGAAAGACATCCACAAGACCTACCAGGGCAACATCACCAAGAAGAAGAAGAAGATCAACACCACCAAAACTTTATACATTTAAAGTGAATGAACCTTCATCACCAATGAGATCAATGATTAATGAGCCGAGAGCTATAAGGCAAAATTATAATGTTGAGGAAGATAAAGTGAAGATTGGTGGATCTAGAGAGGATCCAATATCACTTGTAACAGAACCAACACCAAAAAGTTCATCACCATTAAGAAGTTCAACAAATTTTTTTTTCAAGAAACCATTATTGCCTAGATCTACACCTTATACTTTCACCCCCAATACATCAAGTTCCAAGAGATCGAATGAAGAAGATCCATTGGTTTTATTAACACCAAGTTCCATGACAAGAAAATCATCTTCGAGACCTACGAGGTCGAGTTCGCCAGTAAGGACAAGACCAAATAATGATCCTTTATCAATCTTAACACCAATTTCTAAAAAATCTAAACCAAACTTCACAAAACCTATAAGGAAAGAACCACCACCTTTATTTGATTTATTAAATTTACATAAATCCAAACGCAAACCATCATCTACATCATCATCTATGCCACATAATTCTTCATTTTATCAAACACCTCATCAATCATTACCATATAATACATCAAGATCCATGAATAATCCATTTTTTTGAGGCAAGGATTCTACATCTTGAAATTTAATAAATAATGATTTATAATGTATCTATGTAGTATGTACAGATTGTTATATTAAACGAGGTTTATTCCGGAACAGGAGGTGAATGAACAGGTAATTGATGACTTGATTTAGAATTTCTAATGGATAAATAAGAATTCCAAAAAATTGATAAGATATTAACACATAATAGTTGATGTTGAACAGGTATGATTGTTAAATTAATCACTTGAAATAAAGGCCAAACCATCCAATTAACTTTTAAAGTTTCAAACCAATTATCTTGTAATTTCTTCGGAATTGTTTCAATTGGTTTATTCTCCAAAAGGGTCATCACAGAATAGTACAATGGGATACCTAATGGAGCAAATCCTAATTGATCAATAGCAGTCTTGGTTACACCATTTCTCAACATGTTCAACCTTGGATTTGTCAATGGAACACCGGGGAATTTAATCTTTGAAAGGATGTTATACCATTTATCACCAATAAATGCAAATACCAATGAACCATACGTTATAGCTCTCAAAGTTCTCTTGTAGTCATACTCGGATGATGAAGGGTTTATGAACTGGGCCAAGATATCACCAGAACCGAACAAAAATCCTGTGGAGATGGAGTTTGTTATTCTTGGATGCCTTTTAAGCGAAGTGGTGTATAGGCTGAGAATGGACATGATGAGTTGTTGAGCCTGTTGTTGTAGTTGATTGTTGAGCAACGTGAGATCTAGCAATAGCCAACGGCTGAGGTCGCGAAGAGATAAGAAAGTGGCTTGATCAGTAATCTATAACCTATTAGTTACTAGTTATCAGGATCAGCAGTGGTTAATGGCTGATCAACATATAAAAACTGCAATATCAATAAGCCGGCTTTCTATTAACAAACTGGGAAAACTTAGTCTACAATCACCAAAATCCATCAAACCGGGACAGCAGTGTCTAGTTTATAGTTTAAGCTTTCAAAGTGGTGGTTTTTGATTTTGTGGAGCAACAAATGACACAAATGACAAAAATTGGGCCATAATATGTAAGGATAAGCACAATAGAGACGAGTCTTGGTATTTGAGTTATTTAGTGGGATATCATTACACGGGTTAACCTGCATACTGCACATATTTCAAGGGTCCAGTATAAATAATCGAAATATTGCTTCAACTGTGACAAAAAACATCAATTACACAACAGGAACATTCTTACAATGACCACTCAATACAACCAAGACATAGAGAAACAAGTATCAAACTCTGATAATTTGGAGTACCAAACAACAAATTATGATGACCATCCAGTGTCAAAAGTTAGTCACACTGGTGATAATAATGAATTTTTAATGATTGGACGTGAAAAAGTGTTAAAATCAGATTTAATTGGTGCATTTGGTGGTACTTTAAATCCAGGTTATGCTGCTCCATCAACTCATAAATTTGCCAATCCTGCTCCATTAGGTCTTTGTGGATTCGCATTGACTACATTTGTACTTTCAATGTGTAATGCTCAAGCTATGGGTATTACTACTCCAAATATTGCTGTTGGATTGGCCTTTTTCTATGGTGGTTTAGTGCAATTATTAGCTGGTATGTGGGAAATTGCCCTGGAGAATACTTTTGGTGGTACCGCTTTAAGTTCTTATGGTGGATTTTGGATGAGTTATGGTGCTATTCATGTTCCTTGGTTTGGTATAAAAGCTGCTTATGAAAGTGAAACAGAATTGAAAAATGCAATTAGTTTCTTCTTATTAGGTTGGACTATTTTCACATTCTTGTTGTTGATTTGTACTGTAAAGTCAACAGTGGCATTTTTTTCATTATTCTTCTTTTTGGAAATTACATTCTTATTGTTAACTATTGGTGATTTTACAAGTAGAGTTGGTGTTTCAAGGGCTGGTGGTGTATTTGGGGTTATTACTGCATTTATCGCTTGGTATAACGCTTTGGCTGGTATTGCAACTAGAGAAAATTCATTCTTTACAATTAAAGGTGTTCCAATGCCTTTCTTCAAACATTGATTATTCAAAAAGTGCTGTTCACTTTGTTCTCTGAGCTATAATTTATTTATTTATCCTTAATCTATGAATCTACGATCACAAATCACCATTAATGTAGTACTTGATCGTTTAGCTATAATAGCTATCACAATGATCTCAACAATCTCTCGTACAAACCCCATTAAGAGCCCCACAAAGAAAACAGAGTTTAAAAGACCCTTTAAAATTAATCGATAAAATGTTGAAAATCATGCAGCAAGACTTAATTTCAGATAAAACAAGGATAAATATAGGTCATACAAGGCTAATCCCGCTTTGTTAAAGGGTATATGTGGAGAGATTACATAAGCTTTCGCGGCAAAAAAATAAATTAAAAAAAATAAATTGCGATTTCTGTGGATTGAACACAGGACCTTTAGATCTTCAGTCTAACGCTCTCCCGACTGAGCTAAAACCGCAGATTCTTGTTTAGTGTTAATGACTAATCTTTGAGAGTATCTATGTTGATTACTAAGTGATTATGTCATAATGTTGGGGAAGTAATGTCAATGATGTCTATAAAGAAGAGTTTATCCTCTTTTATATTCTAGTTAGTCATTGTTAGTTCTATTAAGAAAGAAAATTAAGAAAGTTAAGTCTTAAGGAAGATTGTTATATCTATATTGTTATCAACTTATGTTAATACATATTATGATCTATTATTAAGTATCACTAACTCACTAACGTTAACTCATCAACACTTGATCTCTATATGTTGTTATATTAAATATTGGTATGCTCATGTTGGCTGGTTCTATGATGTATTATTGGTGATAATCTCTAGAAGCTTCATGAACTTCATTGATATTAGGCTTACTAATCAATCGTCAAGCAGTCAAGCGCATACTTATTACTTATTATCATTTAGGTGTTTTGCTAAATATTCTGGTTGATGCTAAAATTACTAATTGCTTAGTAATCAATATAATTTTAGTCTCAGCTTTATCTAATGTTTTTTAGTCAATATTTGACGGATTTGATGATGCAATTGAAGCTCCAGATGAGTTCGCATAAGTATAGTATTTATGGAGTATATCCAATGAGTCTCCAGGCCATCATATATTCACTGTTATTAAACCTTCGTTAAATTTTACACCAAATGAGCATAGAATAAGCATGCTTCAATTATCTATAAAATTCATCGATTGCCTTCTTGATCTCACCTATATCAGCTGGAGTAGTTCTACAGCACCCTCCAATAATCTTCACATTACCTATATCAGCTAATTCCTTCACATATTCTTTCCATGTTAAGTTTTCTTGAGAATTTGATTTCCAAGATTTATTAACTGCATCGTAAATCTCACCCGAGTTTGGATAAACAATTAAATCTTTACCCAGAGGTTTAAATTTCTTTAACCATTTTAATGACTCTTTTAGCGAAAGACAGTTAACACCAATCGCAACAAGATTTGAATTATTTGATACAACTTGTTCCAATTCATTCATGCTAGATCCATCTACTAAAGTATCTCCCTTAACACTTAGACTTAGATAAAAAAGTTTTCCATACTTCTGTAGTGATTCAATCAATACTTTAATCTCTTTTATATTGGGAATTGTTTCAAGTCCAATTAAATCAACTTTTGGATCATCACAAAGTATCTTTAGTCTGGTTTCATGAAAAGTCTTGAGTCCTTCTGCTGTAATATCACCATAATCACCAGTATACTCAGCCCCATTAGCTAAAGAGGCACCATATGGTCCTATACTACCCACTATCCAAGTACCATTTTGATTTTTGGATGCATCATAAGCTAAATCTATACTTTTCTGAATAACATCTTCAAAATTTTCCTTATGAAACTCTGAATTTTTTAACCCTGTTTCACTTGTTTGATAAGTCGAGGTTTGAATTAATTGAGCACCATTGTTGACATAATCTTGATGGATTGATTGAATGCTTAAAGGTGACGTTATGACCGTATGAGTGGACCATAATGAATGTGCTTGTGACGATTCGGGAAGTAATGTACCCATTGCTCCATCAAGAACTAAAGGCACGTCTGAATGTAATCTTTCCTTTAAAGACATCATGGTTTCTTGAAGGTCAATTTAAGCTAAATTGATGAAAATAGTATCATAAACAAGCTTCGTTTTCATTTCATTCCGAGATTTATGCAACCTAACGGTTGTGACTGAACACATGTAAATCAAGTAATTAGCTAATATTGTGGCACTAAAGCATTTTTAAAAAAAATGAAAGCATAAACTAGAAAGCTAGAATTTCAAATAAGAGAGTAGCATAGTTTAAAAGACATCATGTATAACCATTGCCAAGATATCACTGCTCAAATATGCTCATCATAGTGGAGACCGCGAATTTTACAAATTTTGTATGGGAGAGTGCTCATTTCGGGGTTTTGTCAAAATGTTCGACTTTTCAGTTTTAAAATTGGTTTTCGCCTTTTCCCATAGTTAAGGATTGTCAACATTCCTTACTCAAGTTGAACCTCAATTTTCAAGAACACTAGGGAATCAATAATCTCAAAACAAAATATTTAATGTCAATCTTGGTGATACACTTCTAATGGTGGTATTTAAAAGCTAGTATAGATTGATTCTGTACCAGTTAAACGATAGAACACAAATTTCAATGGGGTGGTCAATTTGTTGTTTACTCAGATTTGAGTTACAATTAGATGTTTGCTGAGGTTGAGGACAATAGCGAAGGCTTCTTAATTTGAAAGGATTCCTATGAAATAACTCTTTTGCAGATAACTTGAGCTATGTCACTATTCTATGCATTTTAGTGATTTTTCAAAGTCTCAACCATTTGAACTTTATTACATTCCAAATCAGCAGAACATTTCAGTGACCCAAAACCCAAGACTAATGATTACTCGGTGTCTAATATATTTTCTATGATAAGTCTGTCTATAAAAAAATCAACTGGAGCCATACATTATATCAAAACAACTGAGCAAGATTTTGCAAAAAACATTTCTTTTCCAGTTTTCGGTTACAACAATTGATTTTGATAAGAAAGAAACATATAGAAAAATAAAACCTGCATCTAAGATAGCTGATGGTATCATTCATTAGTGGTTTTGTTTTTTGAGTGCCATGAAAACACGAACTGAAATTTCCGAGAATGTGATTCTTTTGGCGTTGGAACCTCAAACTTGGCAACCAGAAGG
>JAKTWT010000161.1:0-45854 GCA_030582155.1 Hansenula lynferdii | reverse complement strand
TTCTTACAAGTATAAATAGAGGTCCTAGATCCTCTTTATTGTATGTTATATAGTTTTATATAATTGAGGTTGTTTGTTATAAGATTACAGACTATACAATTCAGTATTATAGTTTATTCTAATTCATAGTTGATTACATAATCCAACCATACCAAGTTGTATTTTTACAGAATTCGCGAATTTTCGCACGCGCTTAAAAAATTACAAGCTGAAAAACAAAACGCGTCGTTCATATTAAAGAGTCTCTTTAAATCATCAAGTGATAGGGCTATAAATCAGATAAAATGTCAATTGTGTCGTTGCTAGGAATAAATGTGTTGAACAACCCAGCCAAATTTACAGATCCATACGAATTTGAAATCACTTTTGAATGTTTAGAACCGTTGAAAGATGATTTGGAATGGAAACTAACCTATGTTGGTTCATCAAGATCGTGAGTGTTAAAAATTCCTGATATCATTGAAACTATTACTAACAAAAGCATCAAGTCTTGAACATGACCAAGAGCTAGACTCTATTTTAGTTGGACCTGTGCCGGTGGGGATAAATAAATTCTTATTTACTGCGGATCCTCCATCAGCTGAATTAATTCCATCAAATGAATTGGTTTCAGTTACTGTGATATTATTGTCCTGTGCCTATGCCGATAGAGAATTCGTTAGAGTAGGTTACTATGTTAACAATGAATATGACTCTGAAGAATTAAGAGAAAATCCACCAAATAAAGTTCAAGTGGAACATGTTACAAGAAATATTCTTGCTGAAAAACCAAGAGTTACTAGATTTAATATCGTTTGGGATAATGATGATGGTACTGAAGAGTTCCCACCTGAACAACCAGATGCTGATTTGGTCGAAGATGACGAAGAGCAATATGGGCAAGGTGAAGAAGGTGAAGAGGAAGGTGAAGAAGATGACGAAGAAGGTGGTGAGGAAGAAGTGGCGACAGAGGGGGGCGAGGGTTCTGATAGAAAAGAAAAAGAAGGTACAGTGGAAGCTAATGGCGAAACTAAAGAAAAAGAAAGTAACGATAATGAAGATGGAAAAATCATAAAGAAACAAAAACCTAATGGTGAAGAAGTACACGAATCAAAAGATCAATCAACAAATGGCCATTCGATAGATCAAGCTCCTGTAGAGGAGGAAGTGAAGACACCAAAAGACGGAGAAGATACACCAAAAGATGAAGAAGAATTGGTGAAAACTCCAAAGGATGATGAATAACGAATTGAAATACAAAATTATCTACATAGACATACTATAATATCCTGTACAGTATAAATGATGCTCTCTTTTTTTCGTATACGCCAACTAAGATTTTTTGGTTGTTTCTTCGTATAACTCATTAATTATCTGAAACATTTTGGTAATCTTATCCTTCAAAGTGTTATATTCAGTAGTATCATTTTTTAAATCTAAAGTTCTCATCATTTTATCTGGATGCCACTTAATCCTTTCCATTTTCAAAATTTGAATATAATTAATTCCTCCATCAACTTTATAAAAATGCTCCAAATCATCCTTTTTAAACGTATCATTAGCTGGTAATGGGAAGATTACCTCTCTTAATCCCTTTGACTTAATTTGTTCCCATTCTTTGGCATATTCAGTGTAACTATACCTCTCAGCATGGTCGTTTGAACCAAATTCATTTTCCTTTACAAATGGGTCATTTTTAACGTTGTGGAAACTAGGTAATTCCATATACGACCAATCATAACTTGTACGAGTTTCATTAATCAATGTATTTCTTTTATGATAATGCTTCTCGGAATCATGGGTACCTATAAATCTGTATCCATTTATAGATGGCCCCCATTCAACAAACTTTGATTCATCAACTTTTGAAGACCCTCGTTGTGGTAGTTTGATTTTTTGAAACATTTGTTTATCATCTTGTTCCTCTATCTCATCATTTTCTAATGAATATTTGGGTAGTTTCTCGTCCTCTATTTTTGAACTTTCGGCTCTTTTTTGTCTTTTGAATCTCAGTCTTTTGGGCTTCCTAATTTTATCGCCATCTTTCATAGTTCATAATGGGAATTGACAACACTTTAGTTGAGTTTCGTGCTTTTGATGTATCATGTTGGACATAAAATTGAAAAAGCTTACTTTCAATTTCGCGGGTACAAATAGGATGAATTATCGTGAATTAATGAAAGCATCAATATCTACTTTATTACTTTTGAGAAGCCTGTGAATACAATGGCTCGAACGCGTGAGATAATGGCCACCAGCTGATAATATCATAAGCTGAGGTCTCGACTTCAACTTCCTAAAAATTCCAATTTGCCACAATATCGATCATTATGATCCGGATTCACGCTCAATCACTAATCTTTAGAGGGGGGGCATAAATATATACAAAGACTATGATGATGATGCGGTCAGATATATTTTACTGCTGTATTTATTTAGCTGATATATAGTTTCTTTAAACTACTATGACCATCACAATGTACGTACTGCTTCAAGCTAGATCAACTCAGATCAATAGCATCTGTAGACTACAGATTCCAAGACCCTTTAATGATCAGTAACAGCACATATACCTGCATCATAGTCTTGAAACCACCAAGTATCGAAACATTCAAGTCTCGATAATACAGAAAACCCCCCTGAACTTACATTCCATTTCATGCTGAAGGTGCATAAAATGTCTTAAAATGAGTGAAAATCTTGAATTTTTGAACATTAATTATGTCCCCTATACCTCACTTATAATAAAACAGCATACATGAAACGAAAGAGCTGGATTTAGAGATTACAAAGAATGCTTTAAAACATCAAATATCCAACGGGAAGGCCTTCAAAAAACAGCTTGAAAAGTAGTCACGTGATCGCGAAAAAACTTGTCTCTTTCCGTTTTGGTGAATTTTTTTTGAAAAGATAAATGAAATCTGAAAAGAGGCAATTTGACCTGTAAATTTTCTTAAACGGTGGATATACTTTTCACAGCTTGAATGCTATTTCATTCTGTCTACAAAATTACGTTCATATCATTAGATTACGTGATACCTAATTGAGGTCATAGTCCCAGATTTTGAAATTTTAAACGCGTTGCTGTTGCATGAGACCCAAGTTGTGCATAAAAATAAAACTTTGAAATCCATCAGATTCTCTGGATCCTTGATCTGACCGTTTTTTTGTGCATATACGTGGCGGGTTGCATGAATGGACTCTGGAGTCGCTGTGGTTATAGTTGTTTGTATATATATGTAGAGAATGTTCGATGACAACATATAATTGTAATCACTGAGGTGTTGGTGTTTGTTCAACTTAATTATATAGACATCAACAGAATGATCAAATATTCACCAATTAATATCATAGGCCATAAATAGCTCATATATGTGGGTTACAACGGCCGACCAGAGCCAATTAACCAGCCAGCTGCTGGGCCGGCGCCCCGTACCCACTCGAAATCTGGGGTAGCCCTGGTTTTGTGGCAGATGAACACAAAGGCGGTTTATAGATCAACATAATTGAAATGGCTGTAACTCCATCAATATAAACGTAGAATCGTAGACAATGGGGGTGATGGATAGCTGGGATTACGAAGATTAATACAAGAAAGTGATTGGCAAAGAATTCCTGACCAGCTTTCGAAGCCAGCCGTCACTTTATGACCAACTTGCATGAGGCTTTACAAATCTTGGTGAACATCAGCAGATAAAAGGCTAAGACTTTAGCATTCTAACAGCAGACACATCAAGCAGGAGAAGCAACAGAGGAAGAACCATTGGAATCCTGACCAAATACCTTCAGTAATTCTTTGGGAGTGGATCTTGCAGAGAGTGATCGAGTGGAGCATTTCGATACCCTGGATATTACTTCAACTTATTCTATTTGACTTTGGCCTTTGATTCATTCTGAGGCACCAGGAATGACAAGGAAGGGTGCATTGTGAAGCTCTAAAGGTGAGCTCCTGCTCATCTTATGACCAATAGGGCTGTCCACTTTGCAAGCCCTCATCCTGGGAAGTCAACTATTTTGGAGCCATTTACTAACATTCAAGCAGCACCAGACTAAAAAACCAGCACACTCTTAGACACTCACTCATGGACACACAGGCACACAGGCACACACCAGGATAACAAGGAGAAGACTTGGATGGATCGGCGAGGAAGCCCTGGAGCCTGGAGGAAAGAGAATCTTTGAACATTGATTTCCGCGTCCATTTGGAGACTGTTAGCTTTGTAAAGGTTGGCGAGCCTTTGCAAACAGGAACACACGGTCAGCTGAGCCTACCCACAATAGGTGAGGCATCCTTTGGTGCGTCTTGAGATGCAACTTGAATCCCTTTTCTGGCTGAGCCGTGTTGCACCATATCCTTGTCGGAGACCTTATACATCCTGGTATAGAGCTATCATCTCAGAACAAAGACCACATGCTACTAGGTCACATCAGCTACCAAGCTGGGGACTAGTGCATACTCAAGTGGCAACACAGGGCACTCAAAACCAAAATCCAAGCAGGGAACCCTTCATGTTTAATCGGCCATTTTGTTTATGGAGTAACCTTGGGTAAGTGGAAACCAGTCAAAACAAACCTTCTGATCAATACTAACGCATCCATTAGGCACTTATCAACCAACGTTCGGAGAACCTGGCACAAACCTCCGGACAGTAGTGCCCTGGGGACTATTTTGGTTGTGGTGGGCTCAAAACTGGCTCGAGACACGAGAAACTCCACATGGATGATCAGAATCATCCATAGATCACAGCCATTATACTCTTTAACCGCCCAGGGGCTTCTGGCAATTTGGTCGATTTCACATGGAACAAAAAATTTTAAATCCCTTAGCTTATATGCTCATAGGGTACCTCTGGGTCGTAGCAATACGATCCTGGGTAGATTTTCTTTCCAGCCCTTCTGGTTGGCGAGAAAATCGCAAAAATAGGCTAAACGCCTCAATGACGGCGAAGCTATGTCATTTTTTTTCCAGGTCTCCCGGGCCCTTAATCTCATAGTGGTGCTAGAGCAGATTTGATGGTACCAATGGAAAGCTTGGTTTCTGAATAGCCTTCTAGTGGATCTCTTGAGTGTGTAGCATTGATATTGATAGAGTTATGGTCTTTTGAAATCTCGATATTTTTTGAAAAATTCTGCAGCCTTCAAATGTTAACTATATCGGCCAAAACCCAGTTGACAGCAATCTTTGGAGCCTAAACTTTATCCTAGTGGAGCCCTTTTTTCCAAATGATTTTCCCTTGTTGAGTTATGAGCGATAATAGTGGATTTTGAGCTGTGTATTTTTGCTTATTTTGGGCCAAAAAAAAAATTACCCAAGCATGAACTTAATTTTGCGAGCATCCTGGAAGCCCGGAGATTCACGTAGGCATGAAATTAGAACTTCCATTTTGCAAATTTTCACTTCTTCAAAAAACAGAGCTATCCCGCTCAAAATAGCCCAGGTAATTGCGCCAAACTTTAGCGCCGAATCCCATGAAAATTTCAGCTCCAAAGCTCCACAATTGATCTAGAAAAAGC
Source organism: Hansenula lynferdii (assembly GCA_030582155.1). Lineage (NCBI taxonomy): Eukaryota > Fungi > Ascomycota > Saccharomycetes > Phaffomycetales > Wickerhamomycetaceae > Hansenula > Hansenula lynferdii. Next base: position 40,361 of record JAKTWT010000161.1, on the reverse strand, counting down.
GCATTTTGTGTTTTGGTGACCGAATTGGTGGCAAAGCAGTAGAAAAGCTGTGCGTTTAGCACGCTCAATAGATGCAGCAACAAAAGATCTATCTTCTGGACTTTCAAACAGTTCAAAAGGAGCAAAATTGAGTCTTCCAGATCAAATTAAAGAGTCAAAATTGTTAATTCAAAAAGCACATAAGGCCCAGACCGCCCACAGAACTGCACTTGTGGTTTTGGCAGATAGGTTAAATTGGCGGTTTACAAAACCAACATAATAAAATTGAAGATATCTCAACAACCAAAACGTTTGGGATGAATTGGATGACACCAACAGCAGAAAACCAAGTCTTCTCTTTCATATGAAACCCACTTTAGTTATTGTAATGCCACTTTTGAGATGGGCGTAATTTGGCTCCTAAGAACCCCAGTGACACAAAAACCGATCCAACTTCTAACCGCCGTAGCTCTGCCAAAACAAGACAATGAATCACAAGAGTTGTAAAATCACTACAAACTCCGTCTCAATCTTTCATTTGAGACCAACTTTGGCCATATTATCTTCAATGGTTGTTGTTTTGGATTTCACATGCTTGGGAATGCCTGTCATGCAAAATTGGTTAAGCTTCCAAGCTGTATAGCTCCACCAAAGAAAGCGGTAAACAGCTGAAAGTATCATAGGAAGAATTTGTGCTCTTTCCACTCAGATCGTTGTAGCATAGTTGGTCGAGAGACTGAATTCCCCGACAGCCAGCTAACGCAATTTTGTAAAATCTTTGTAATAAAGCATTATGGGAAACCAACCACTCCATTACGGCAATTAAAAGCTAGACCATTAGTAGTTTGTAAAGCACTATTGAGCCTGGACCCAATTTTATCAAATGTGGCATCTTTATTTAACTGATATGGATGGGAAAAGTGGATTCACACCAAAGCGTAAACAATGAGAACGACTATACCCTGAGACAATTTGAACCGGTTTGTATTTTCATCGATTATTTTGTGGTAATATCTCTTTGATATCTTGAATTCCTGTCAAGTGCTCACCTCGGTCCTCTTATAGTCCAAAATAGTATTATTCGTTTGCCCCTAATAACAAACGAGAGCAGATACATTCACCACCAGATTCGAGAATTGGGAGGAGCCCTCTATGTATGTGATATCCATGTGGTCAAAATGCTTTACTCGTCTCAAATTGATCTCTTGTGACGCCAAACTCGACACACTTTACCTAGTTAAAAGGATTCCAAGTGGTTGTTGATTTTTGTTGAAATCTTTTCAATGCCTGGAAAAGCTACCTCTAGTCACCCTATCAATTATATTTATCGGTACTAACGCAATCAGATTGTTCGACGCAAGATTTATTATTGCTTCCATTGTAAAAGACTTGGTATATCATCTGGATTCTGCAAGCGACATGTATTTCCTGAGCTCTTCAGTTAACTGCAGAAACATTCACCTTTAGTATAAACACACACCATCCGGACACCACTTTTAGTTCGGCCGAGAAATCTGGGGATCATGGTTCAATACATTTTGAACAGCTTCGAGCTCAGAGCACGAAAATCATATTTATGACAATCTTTGAAACTGTAGAATATGTATTGTACGGCTACAATTGATTAAAGTGCAGAACATTTAAAAATTTTGGTAATTCATGACTAGCTTCAGCTATAATATTAATTATATATTAATATTTAATTATTTATTATAATATTAAATTAATTTTAATTTATAAATTTTTTTGAATACTTAAACTTAAATAACAAAGTCTAGTATAGTATTTTATTTTAAAATTTGAATTAAATTATATAATTATTTTTTTGAATTAGTCAAATTATAGTACTCGATGGTGCAATAACAGCATTTCTTGACTATTTCTAATGAAAAATATTATTTCTAATGAAATAGACACTTGAACTCATACATAAGCCTGTAACATGGGGAAAGTTTTGTTGTTAGGCCTAGGAACTCCTACAAAGTTAACAAATTGATCTACTTAACCCTCCTTCAAATCTTCGAGAATGCCCAAAGAATTGCATTATTCTGTTTTTATATTCAAGCTCTCACTGAAGTATATGATTGTATAACTGCTTTTCCAATACAATAAACATTCGTTGAATTATCGATGTACATTGTACCTGATGGTGTACGCTCTAATTCCTATTCGCGGTACTTCTCCAGAAGTGAAGTGAAGCCGTTTACACCCGCTTCGATTAAGTATTTAAGTGAGTGCAATTACGTTTTTGTAAAGAAAGAAGACGATATAACTTACAAACTCATGTTTATCTCTATAACTAAATATTTATAAGCTTTTTTGTAAATAAATACGAATAGCTAATTAACCCAAAATGACTTCCCATCCCCATTCTTTCAAGACTGTACTCCAATGACATGAACTATTAATCCCATCATGATTCGAATCATTTATTGAAGTTAAAGCATCCATTCTTTCTTCTATATCCCAATCAATTCCATTATTATTAGTTTTCATTAATTGTTTACGTCTCCAAACTTCACGAACAACATCAACAATACGATCGATATTCCCCAATAACATAATTTTTTTCAAAATATCCCATCTTTCAAGACACCAATTTTGTTCATCTTTATCCAATTGTTCACATGATGCTACCAATAAGGGGAAAACATGAGTTAAACCAGTTTTAGAACTTGTTGGAATAGATGCTAATAACATTAAAATTTTATTTGCTAATGTTTCAGATGATGGTGATGGAATTTCTGGGATAGCTTGATGTAAATAAAGTAAAGTTGCATAACGATATGATTCTGCAGTTGCCACTAATGATGAAGCATCACAATAAGGATCCATTGGATCATCAATAAAATTAGCCATTGAAGGTTTCCATTGTATTAATTGATTTTTCAATTTAACAGCATTTGCCACTAATGTTGGAGTTTTTTTGTTGATTCTAATTTTAGTTATTAAACTTGTTACACGACCCATAATGAAAAATAGTTCTCTTGAACAACCTAGTACAGGATCAAGATCATCCATTGAACGATATTCTATTCCCCTTAATCCATTGTTGTTTAAATTGAAGTATAAATTTTCCAAACCTTTAACAAATAATCCGTCTTCATCGTAAAAAGATTGATCAATTAAAGTGGAAAGATTCAATTTTGATAAGACATCATGATAAATAAAAGACCCCATCATTTTAGTGAATACAGGAGATAATGGTTGATTTGATTTTAAAGCTTTCTCAATGATATTTTTAGCACCTCTTAAATGTGCAATACCAGTTTTAATCTTATATTGCCAAGTTTCAGCTATTGATAGAATTAAACAAGTCACGAATGCAACATCATTAGAAATTATGTTATTTGATAAACCTCTTGCCAAATCACCCATTGATAATTTCATATGTTTTGAAGATAATTGTTTTAATTCATCGTCATCTTTCCCCACATGTGCTAATGTCAAAGAAGCAAGTGCGTTAAATAAGACTTTATTTGAAAGAGCAAGATTCCAAATTTCATTTTTCCAAACATTTTCATATTTCAAAGTGTTGGATTTAATACTCATAATTGGAACTGTAAAGTTTAAATAAGATGATGATATCTTATCGAAAAATGGTTGTGTCGATGTGGCAGATTTGAAAAGATGTAATGGTGGATGGAGTTCAATTGAATTGTTGGCATGTTGAAATTGAAGTAGTGTCATATGTTGATGTTTTAAAATCTCATCATTATTTTGAGGTCTATTGAATAAAGCTGAATTCTCAGACATTGATTTTTTCATTAAAGTTCTATTTCTATTATCCTCTGTGAAATCTAAGAATTGAAGTTCATCATTTATTGTACTAGGGTTTTCATTTTGTTCCACATTTTCCTCTGGCGTGTCTTTTGTTGTATTGTTCTCTGTTGACAGTTGATCGAAATCGGTGAATGATTTGATTAAAGTGGTAAATGAAGGAGAGCCTGCACCTAGATAACCAGGAGATCCAGGTTTATTGATATAACCTTGTGGATTCAACAGATAGTCAAGTTTATTTGGTGTGGAGAGGGGTTCCTTGTCTTGTTCAACGATTTTTTCTTGAGATTGGCTCACCAATGATTGTGGAATTGAAGGTGAATTTTCAGCAACTTCCAATGAAGAGCCAGATTCCACCACGTTAGCATTAGCGTTGGCAAGCTCTTTTGCCCTTGCTGCGACAACGGAATCCCAAATGTCCTTGGTGTTTGGATTTTTACCCATAGCCATTAGCTCTTTTTGTCTTGCCAGCTCTGTGTGTGTCAATCCAGCGATTGATAAGGAAGCCACTCTTACGGCATCTTGAAATGTCTTGTGGTCCAGCGAAGATTCAGAACGACGTGTCTCGTCAATGGATTGTGATCTCGCTGGAGGTGCTGATGTTGGTCTTTTCACAGAATCTGCTGGCGTGAGGTTTCTGACTATTTTGTTGAAGTTGGCGATGTTTGTGGGAGGCGAGTTGGATTTTTTCCTAACTTTGGACAAAGTTGACGTCTCTTCGAAGCTTTTCCACTTGAAGTTTGTTGAATAGCCGCCGCATTCTATGCCTTTCTTGGTGCAATTGACACAACGTGGTTTGGTCTCGTCACACTTGAGTCTCTTCTTCTTGCAAGTCAAGCATCCGTTTCTCGATTTCTGGCCTTTGTTCTTGATCTGTGTAGACTGGTTCTTAGCGTTGGCAGCGGTACCACTCATCACTCTGCTTAGCAACAACAGAAGCAGTGAGAAGTAGAGTTGTCCATAATCACAGCTTCTAATAAAAACATCAAAAGATTAGTAGTTGATTTTGTTTCTTTGACAGATTCAGAAATAATAACCACAAGGATTTCCAGGCTCAAAGGGGAAAGTGTGCGCGCGCCGGAGATAGATAAGTGCGCTATCAGCTATCAAATCAGCTATCAGTTACAACTACAATTGATCAAAGCCAGTGCCTTTATTCTTCTATATCACTCCAGATTCTCCAACAGCGATATCAACTTGGCGTTGTTTATCATCGGCGTCGAAAAATAGCTGTTGTTTGGTAGCACTCTCAACAGGTTGTAGACTTCATCACTCACATATTGCTTGATCTTGTTGGTATACTCCGAGTCGTCTTCATCATCCTCGTTATTCTGATTGACATGTTCCTCATCAACCGAGCCCAATTGTTGTCTCTTGTTTGATGTTTCTGGATCGGATAATCTTCTCTTTGTGCCCTTGATGGCCACATGTGTTAGTTCTGAATTCTTCAAGTCATTCACTCTGATCAAATCATCACTCTCTTCATCACCAAACTTGTATCTATCAGCAAACAACAATATCGAGGATTCATTGGGGAAAAATTCCAAGTATTTTTTCTCCAACTTATCCACACTAGCAACAGTACCAAAATTTAATTCATATTCGATAAAGATCTTAAAAATACGTTGTAACCATTTAGGTTCAATTAAATTTTTCTTTGTACTTGTTGTTGTCTCAAAAATTGATCTTAAATTGGTATCATCATTAATCTTAATCAAAAATTTCAAATATTTATAGATATATTCACCATCATTACCGAAAAAATTCGGTTTCATACCCAATTCGAAAACTTTTATTGATGTTTTGGAACTTGTGGAAAAATATTCAACATTAGCAACTTCAACAAATATATGATGTGTTAATGTATTCTTGGATCCACGACAAAGTGAAAAAATTTGTCTAGCTTCCTTCATCCCCGAGAGTCTTTTGGTAGATTTGAAATATTGACAATACACCAAAGTTATAGTTTTGGATAATTTATTCAATTCATTAGTCAATTTGGTCAATTCAACATTATCTTTTAATAAATTGTTCTTTTCTTCTTCAGATCTTGGTTTGATTTCACCGCTTTCTTCATTAATAGGATCATCACCAATAATCTCCTTCTTCAATTCTTCAATTTCACCACTCTTCACCGTATGAGTCTCTGTTAACCGGGCAATTAACTCGGTGTATTTTTTACCAACAAGAACAATATTATTTTCAATTTCATAAGTTTCAATCAATTTGAAATTTAATAAAAATGAGGTAGGATTAACCATTATCCCTTCGTTCAACAAATTTTGAATGTTTGTTATAGTGAAATATTTATCATTTTCAATATAAAATTGAACAAATTTAAACCAAACTTCAGGGTAAAAAGTTAAATATTGAATAGATTGTTTATAAACATATTCTAATCTTTCAATTACCTTGTCCTCTGGTAATTCTAACTTATTTGACTTTTCCAAATGGATCCAAGATTCCCATACTTTTAATTGTTTAGAATCATAATGATTTAATTTAGGAACTGCATCTAAAGATCTATCAATTCCATTTGTTAAATTTGTCCATTCTTTAAACCATGATCTTGCATTCATATATGCCCCACTAATCTCTCCAATAAATTTTCTAGCAGTGGTGGAACTTAATTCATTTTCGAAAATTGTATAATTATTCCAAAATTTTTCTAAATTATTTAATGGTAAACCTAGGGCTTTTTTAAATAATTTTCTTTTTAAATCCATTTTTTGTTGTTCATCCCATGAACTAATAGGTTTCCAATCTTCTATAAATCCAAAATAATCATCCCATATACTACCACTTTCAGGATCAATACCAATTTTATTTATTGCCACATCATAAGCTTGGAATATAATTCTTCTTGATTCTTCACCACCAGTGATTAAATTGTTTTTCCTTCTAATATAACTAACATATAATTTCCAAAGTCCAATATCTGAACAACTATAAAGACATCTCTTGAATAATTCTTCCACTTTATCAAATTCTCCACGATTTAATTCATATTGAATATAATTATGCCATTGAATTGACATAAATGGGAATTTTTTCAAAAAATCCTCATATGTTTCACGTACTTGCTCAATCTTATCCTTTGATTCCACTTTGGAAATATATTCTCTCCATACTGGAATATCCAATGGATTTTCTTTTAATTGATCTTCTAATTGTCCAATAATATCAGATGCTAATCTTTTCTTCTTACTCTTAACAACTCCGGAACTACTAGCTTTAGCAACTGGAATATGAGAGGAGCCTAGTTCTGGTGTGGGCTCAATATCAGGGGTACCTACAGTGGACATGATATACGAATTATGGATTAAGTCAAAATAACTTGAAGCTTAACAAATAGTTGTTGTTGTTATAATGGTGAAGTTTTGTTTTCGAGAATTTAGAAATCATCTTTGACAACTTCCGAGGGTTTGATGGTCGGAACTTGGAAATTATATGAAAATCCATGCAAAAGTCTATACAAAATCAGTTACAATATGGTGCAAGAGGAGGTATAACAATGGAACTACACGTTTGGGGGACCCCTGATGAGATTGCAATCATAGATGCTGATTGTTTAGCCACGCTTTGGTACTTGTCATTGGCTGTACCAACAGATAAATTCAAAGTGATCACTTCTTCAAATACAGATATTTCCAAATCTGGGAAGTTACCAAGTTTGAAATTGGAAAATGGTGAACAATTTGATGGGATTTTGGATATAATACGATACTTGAGTGATATTGGGTATGATCTGGACTCATTTTTAAACAATGAACAACGTGCATTGAATCATGGTACTTTGTTATATATTCATGATAAATTTCAAATCATAACTGATTATACATTGTTTTTAAACAAATTGAATTATGAAAAATACACAAGATCTGTGTATCATAATTATTTACCATTCCCAATGCAATACAATACACCATTACATTATAGATCACAGGCGAAAATTAATTGTTCAAGAATTGGATTAACGGTAGAAGATAAAACAGAAGTTGAAGAGGAAATGTTGAAAAATGTTCCAACCGTGTCAAAAGTACAACAATTACAAAATGATTCAATGATTGAAGATAAATTAATAATTAAAAATTCATTGAGTAATATGAAATGTTTAAATTTTTTGAAAACACAAGTGGAAAATATTATCAATTTACAAAAGGAATTAAATACACCAATTGATTCTACAACAATTTTCAATAATGATAATCAATTATCATCAAGTGATTTATTACTATTGGCACATCTGTACATTCAAACAAATGAAAAATTATCAGATCAATTCATAAGTAAATTCATCAATGGAGTTTTCCCTGGTTGGTTAGATTCAAAAAAAAAATCATTATCCATAATTGAACCAAAATTGGGAAAATTAAATATTAAAGGTCCGTCTTTCAACGATTCACCAAATTTATTCAACGCAATAAGGAATGTTTTGTTTTGAATATATAATGTAATACACTTCGAGCTGTCATTTTGTAGTTGATTTAATTCTTCTTTGGTTTGTAAACACCATCATGAATAAAATAATATACAATTGTACTATCATCATTTATAATCCCCACCAGAATTCTTTTAGGTCTTGACCCAAGTTTTTCACCAAGCTCTCTGAATAAAGTGTCTAATGCTTTTGGTGTTAATGCATCTTTAAGTCTTATGGGTAATACAATTTCGTATTCATCAACACTAAAAGATTCTTCATCATTCATTAATTTCTCCTTGGGTATACCTTTAAGTACAGAGTTTGTAGGAAGGGGTATCTCTGTGACTTGTGTCCATAGATTTTGGTAGAGCAGATTTTCCTTAACTTGTGTTAAAAGAGACATGAGTTAGTTGTGGTTGAGAGATGAGCTTTTGATTGGAAAAATTATGGGTTATAGTTTATGTTTTTCAGGTATCGCTTAAAATTTCTAAAAAAATCTGTCAAATGGGTCGGTCCAGCATAAACTACTACAGATATTTATGATACTTTAATAAATAAATAAGAAGACTATTTACCTCTTGACTTCATCTTCTTAGCCCATGCGTACTTGATTGATTTATTGATACCAGCAGTAAATAATCCCTTGATGGTTTGTAAAGATGAAGATCTAAAAATTATATCTTGTAATTTAGCATTTGCATTTTCTTGTGTAAAACCTGGAGGTAAAACAAAATGATTTTGATCAATAACTTCTTTCATGATTGGATTATAATAAGTTTGAAAATGTTCAAAATTATTATCCACAATTTTTTTAATTTTTTCAGGATTTTCAGCACCTAATTTATATCTAATATCTCCCTTATAACTCAAGCTTGTTATATTTTCATAAAATTTAAATTCATCAAATGGTTCCTCCTGAGATAAATTACCATAAGCTAATGTAGCTGCGGCTCTTAAATTTTGTTGATTCCAAAATCTAACAATTGGATCATCTTTCAATATATTGACAGGTTTTTGTAATCTACCAGCCAAATAAAAACTATTCCATTGAGCCAAATCTTTAATCAATGTATCCATAGAAACAACACCATATTTAATTAATTTACCATCAATTTCAACATATGGATTGAAATAAACACCAGCACCAACTTCTTGAAATTTGGCCACTGTAGATGAACCAAAATATTTTAAACTTGAATAATGATCTCTATTATGTCTCATGTTTATAGAATGCCAATGTTCAGGATATGTAACGGCAAATATTAAATCAGTTTGAGTATCTTTATTCATATAACCTTGTGAAAAAACACCAGATCCATAGGCAAATGCATATCTAACTGGAGCTTGAAACTTATTGACAATCTGTGATAAATCAGCTGAACTTTCAGGTCTAATTCTTTGATTTTTAGCAAAATTTGGTGGTAATTTAGAAATTTTATCAATACTCTTGAAATTTTTGGATAAATATTCGGCTTTTCTTATACTTTCATCTAATAATCTAAAATCGTATTGATCATCTTGCTTGGATCTTGGTGGGGTCTCATAATGAGCTCTTTGACCACCAAGTAATACTGATTGTTCCAAATCATTAACTCTTGACTCTTGTGTGTTTATCAACCTTCTTAAACTAGGAATTTGACGTTGTATAACAGTGCGGGTTCTAGTTGTTGAAATCATAATATTTGACATGTGTTGTATTGTATATGGAGTTGATTATGATGATTTTCAAAGTGGAAGAGTGTAAAGAAGAGAAGGAAAGACCAAATTTTGGTTTTCAAATAATTATTAATGAGGTCTATGCGTTGTCAAAGTCAGTTATAAATATTCAACTGCCCCAAAATTACCGTAATGGATATTGATGTTGGACTTTACGGATTATCCATTGAACATCCGTTAATTTTCTTGCTGGTAAGTCTAGACTTGGTAAGAAAAGTCATTCGGAGACTAGAAGAGGCATTGGAGGGGTCTTGAGACTAAAAGTGGGGACTATGGGGACTAAATGTCAGGTGATACTAGACTATCTGTAAAGGGAAAACTTCCTATTAGAGCATTTTAGAGCGGTTTTCCAAATAACCAATGCATAAGGGCTATTAATGGGAAGTTCAAGCTGAGAAAAGTATCATATTGAAGCTTAGAGATGTAAGAAAAGAATTGGTAAACCTCTTTCTAGATTAAGCTAGACTCAATCTAGAAAAAGTTTCATGATTAACTTTGCAGGCCAAAAGTGTGGATGTATTCGCGAATGTTTTTGCTAAGCGTTGAGATCTTTATCGTATCAAAATATTTAGATCAGTTATATTTATGCTCTGAATACTCCAATACTAATATCCCCTCTAAAATCAAGAAGACATCGAATCTATCTATATTGGATGAGTCTGGGACATAGGTTATTGGCTCTTTGGTTGCTGCTGATTTGCATTTTCATTACTCCAACACATTCAATAAGCGCTGAAGACAATGTGCATACTTTGAACAATGAACAAGATACTTTAGTGGCCACTCTCACAAAAGAGACAGTTTCTCAGCTATCAAAAGTGCTACCGCTGACTTCTCAGGCAACCACTTCCAAAAGATCACTAACAGGGCAACTTTTGTCTCCAAGAGGTCCAAGCATAATAATACCCAAGAGTAAAGATGACTTGGATTCGGTACCATCGCCATCAATCAAGCTTCTCTCTTCTAGAACAGTGGGTCAGCCTACTCCCTGGGTTGAAGTCAGCCCGATTGAAGTAGTACAATCCGATGGTTTTCTGAAACCAACATCAACAAGTGAAAATACCATTGCATCAACACAGAATTTCACATCATCTGACGAGATACAGGTGTCGTCAACATCTTCTCTCACAAACTTGCCAGAATTAAATTCATCAAGTCTCGCATCCGAAAGCATCAATGAAAGCAAGAATACAACCTCATCGGAGACTAATTATACTTTGTTGACTCAATTTAATGATACATTGCTAATCGAACCAGTTTCCAAAATTCTCGATATGAACGAATCTATTGATGACCTAAATGAATTTCATTCAGGTGAAGACACAAGATTTTTATCATTCGAAGACTGGAAAAAGAAGAAAAATGTTGATCAAAATGCTGGCCAACAACCAAAACAACCAGAAACAATACCTAATAGAATACCCAAAACCTCAAACAAAGATTCAATTGGTGATGAGATGGAAATTGATATTTCAAATTTTTTCGATACAGATACATCTGTGGAACCTGAAGGGAAATTATACAAGGATAAGTTTAATTTTGCATCTTTTGATTGTGCTGCTACAATTGTAAAGACAAATTCAGAAGCTAAAGGTGCTACATCGATTCTTTTTGAAAATAAAGATTCATATTTATTAAACCCATGTTCTGCACCAAATAAATTCATTGTTATTGAATTATGTCAAGATATTTTAGTTGATAGTGTTGTTATGGGAAATTTTGAATTTTTCTCTTCAACGTTTAAAAAAATTCAAATATCTGTAAGTGAAACTTTCCCTGTTATGTCAAATGGTTGGAGAATTTTAGGTCAATTTGATGCACAAGATATTCGTGATTTCCAAACTTTTGTCATTGAAAATCCTAAAATTTGGGCAAAATATTTCAGAGTGGAAATTTTGGAACATTATGGTAATGAATTTTATTGTCCGTTATCCGTTGTTAGAGTCCATGGTAGAACAATGATGCAAGAATATAAACAAGAAGAAGCACTTCAAAAATCCAAGATTATAGAAGAACAGGAAAATATGAAACAAAGACAAGTTGAAACCGATGATGCACAAAAGCAATTTAATGATCAACATCAAGAGGTATTAAATGATGCATTATCGAAAATCAATGATACGGTCCATGAATGCATTTTAACAAATCAGACTGTAAATAACTCCATCAAAGATATACAATCCAATTTAACAAATCTGACACACTCTTATGAATTGGAATATGATTGTCCAGTTTCTTTACCACAGTTGAGTTTTGATTCTTTGTTTATAAACAATTCAGAGCAAAATAGATGCGATCCTAGTGATTTGGTTATCAATAACAAGACATCTACATCGGTAATATCGTCTGCATCAAACATACCATCATCAAATCAAGGTACACAAGAGTCTATTTATAAAAACATCATGAAGAGATTATCATTATTGGAATCAAATGCTACATTATCAGTACTTTATATCGAGGAACAAAGTAAATTATTATCATCTGCATTTTCAAACTTGGAGAAAAGACAAACTTTAAAATTTGATAAATTGATCCAATCATTCAATTCATCAATATATAATCAATTGGAAAATTTATCAAGATTATATCAATCTTTCCAACTTGAAACAGATGATTTATTAACCGTGCAAAGACTTAGACATGAAACTTTATTACAAGATGCAAATTTGAAAATAGACAATCTTTCTAGTGATTTAAAATTTCAAAAAATTTTAAGTTTTATGAATGTATTAATACTAATTGGTGTATTAGTTTATGTTGTCATCACAAGGGATACATTTATTGAAGATCAACAACATCAATTATCTCAACTTGATGAACCACGCTCACCAGGGGCCGAACAAGCCTGGGTTAATTTATCTAAAAGAAGAATCACATCAACAGGATCAAGACTTAAGGCCAAACTGAGTAAGATTTATAATAGTGATGGAGGTTATGAATCAAATAAATCACCAAGTATATCAGATGAAGAGATTGAGGATGGAAGAACCACACCATCTAGTAATGAAAAACAACAGGTTTTAACTAATGATATTGATGAACAATCATTTAAAAGACCACCAACACCTGATAATAGTGATAATGAGAACTAATTTAATGAACGTTATGAATAAATCTACAATACTGTAATTTTGTTTTTGTACTCAATGCAATTAAACTAAACAGGGGGGGAAAGAAACAATTCTAAATCATATCATAACGGGCCATTAAAACTTATAGTAGCAAGATTTCACATTAAATAACAATATTCATCTTATTATGTGATCTTTGTGCTAATGGAGAAGTACCATTTTCCTCTTCATGATAATTAACAGGACCTCTTTGTCTTTTATTTGCATTATTTTCATTTTTCAATTTAATAAAACTATTATTTTGACTTTGTGTATATAAATTTGTTTCAATTGGTGATGAAGTAGGTGTACCATTTAAAGAAGTTGATGAAAAATTATTTGTATCGAAAACTGATGACATTGTAGATGATGCTGATGGTGGTGTTAATGGTGATTGGAATGTACCAAATGGTGGTGGGATTGGTAATGAGGCAAATTGTGAATTTATTGGTGAATGGGATTGTAATAATGAAGCATGATGATTATAATGTGATTGTTGATGTTGTTGATGTTGTTGAGATTGTTGACGATGTGGTTGATGGAATCCTAAGAAGATATCAGTTATAGATATTAGTTGATTTGGAATTTGATATTCTTCAATGATTGGGATTGATGTTGGGATTTGATCAACAAAGATCTTGTATTTATCCAAATAAGTCTTGACTAATTCAACACAGTTAAAATCATCATCTTTATACTTATTCACTAATGCCTGTGAGATGTTATTGAATCCATTGATAAATAATATAGTCAGTTGACGAATTTCCACAATTGTTTCATCAGAGAATCCAGATAAGAATGGTTTTATAGTGTTTGGATATGAATTTTCTAAATTTTCATCAAATGTTTCATCATCACTCATTTCATTTGCATAAAATTCATTAACAGATCTTTTAAATGCTTCAATAGCAGAATTTGAATCCATTATATTACTTGCTAAAAGATGAGCTGTTATAGCAATTATTGATGGTGGGAATTGTAAAAAATTACGTTCATATAATGAAACTTCACATAAGAATCTTGTTAATGAAGTAATTTTAGAATATTGATCATTTGATGAGATGAATCTGTTATTTGTGAATTTTTTTGGTGTTTGAGTAAAATTTTCCAATGAATTCTTCATAGAGATTTGTAAACAATCTTCTAAAGAAGTATGAGTTAAAGACCATTCTAAAGTGGATAAAATATGTCTTTCCATTTGAACAAACATTTCTTGGTCATAGACATTTCTGCACATTATTGTCAATTCTTTCAATGTTGGAACTCTTGATTTTTTATCCTCATATTTTGAAGCTAACCAAAGAGCAGTACATCCAACCAATTGATAATGTCTTTTGAAAACGACTCTCTTGGAACAATATTTATCAATGATATTTATGGCTAAAAATAAAGTTTGTGGATGTAATCTAAATGATTGATGGATCTCCACGATGAAGTCTAATAGATACGGTCTCATATACCATTGGATCTCTGGTTGTAAATCAATCATGGAACAATTAACAATAGAGTTGTTTTCCACAAGTGAAAGATAATTTGTGATATCTTGTTCATAATCCATGGTACATTTCTTGTTTGCCTCGGTTTCTAGTAATTCCAATGTTGGATGGTATTGACGTGGTTTCAAGTGTTTTGGAGGGCCTAATCTTTGTACTTTTGGTGACCACATGATGAATTGATAGTTATTGAAAGGTCTTGTGAGTTGTATAGATGATTGAAAGAATTAAAAAGGATTATTAAAGTGATTATAAATTATTGAACATGGAAACCTTTTTGGAATTATGGGTTGGTATTTCTGTTCTTTTATGAAATATAAACTGGGTATTAATTATAAAAGAATGAACTGATATAACGAATGAATGGGTTGTATAATATATGCTTGGATAACGATAGAAGTTGTATAGAATTTAATTATAGTGTGGTTGTAAATGGTGGGTTCTGGAATACTTGTATGATGAACAGGACTGCGTGGGTGCCCAGATGTATATATACTCTCGACCGTTTGCAGAGATTTCCTGTATGGCCCTTTGGAAATTTGAACAATTCTGGACATGTACCTATAATGGTTCTTTTTCTTTTCAGACGCGAAATGGTTTAATTTGGAAATTAACGTGTCGCGGCTGGGAATTTTAAAAAATTCGCAGGTGTTTCTGCCTGGAACGCGACGCTGGGATCGGGCACTAGGCGGAGCTGGTCTGGGATAGGCAGAAGTCCCTGCCTAGCCCTTCTGGCACTAGGCAGAGAAGGAGTTGGACGCGGAGGCCTGCAAAGGGTTTTGCCAAAGGGGTCCAGGATCCTGCTGAATAGAGATATATCAAACAGCCAATTGAGAAGGATTAGATGATCTACACAACCTGAGCTTAGGGTTATTGCTTGATTTGGTGAAAGGCTGGGAGGCTACACATTTGATCTTTGATGTGAAATGTTACCACAAAGCAGGGCTTTACCATTGTAGATGTATATTGACTATTCAATGGTCTCAGATATGCCATGTTATGATTATGAAACATCACGCTATAATAGTAGCCCCATATTCCAAACACACACACTACTTCTCTGCGACCTATTACCTGCACAGCGCAACAAATTTACCACGCGATGAGCTCTCAAGTCCCAAAACAGTTATTTGACTTTTCTACATGTTTTCTTGAAAGTTGAAACTCCTAGGGCTAAAAAATTTGCACGCGTATTTGGCAATTCGCGCGCTGCAAAAGAGCGTGTTTTGCAATGAAAGTTGACACGTTTGTTATGACAGAGTGCGTTTCAAAAGGTAAACAAAGACTCGAGGTGTTGCATGAATTGGCGACTTTACGAAGATAAAAGAGGGAAAAAAACCCAGGGTGGGGCTTGAAAAAGTGTGTTTATCCTTGTATATATCTGTGGGAAAAGTGCCCCATTTACCTTGCTGTTTGACACGATTGGTGGCAAGATTCGAATGCAAAAAATGCATCACAGGAACACCGGGAAAAGCTAGCCTCAAACCATGAAGTGTCAACAAATGGTGTAACATATACAAGAGCAATCGTATTTAATCCAAATAGCAATGGTTTTCGTGTTTCATAATATAAAAGACGTATCATTAACAAACGATAGTAGATACGGTTAAAGATTAGATTCAAGGTCGCGAAGGAGTTGAATTATTGGCGCGCCATAATACAAATTATCCTTGTCAACGTTAGGATTTGAAAAGCAATTACAACCGTCGTGCTACCAAGATCTTAGATAGATAAATTCCTTGTGATTCCATTGCCAAGAGAGAAAGGCGCCCCTACAAGCTTTTACCACCCTGGGGAAACATTCATTCTAAATCTCAACATCCTTCTCCTTGATAGCATTATTGATTTCACTAACATCCTCCAATCTATTCTGTCTTTGAACAAATTTCGAAATATAATAAGTAATTGGGATTTGAATCACTCCCAAGATTAATGAAACAATATAAGCAGCTCTATAATAAGGATATTGTCTCGATGTACTCCATAGTACAATAGTTGCCCAAATCAAATTTGCAATAGCAGATGCCTGTGCAATACCCAATGTGAATTTCCCTTCAAATTCTGAACGTCTTAAAAATTCCTGGGTCCAACTTATGAAAACGGGTCCATATACCCAACTAACACCACTAATCATATATCCTATCCAAATACATGCCTCACTAGGTGTGATCAATAAAAAAACACAAGATATGGCATTAAATACCAATGCAATTTGCAACACCAAATGTCTACTTTTATAATCTGCAAGCCATCCCAATACCAAGTTACCAATCAATGCAACACCTTGTGCCGAGGTGGGGATGTTATTAATTTGACTGATTGAATAACGGTTCAACGATTGGATATAAAGTGTGAAATAACCTGTTGCATTGGTGAAAATCATATAACTAGTATATGTAAATACAATAACATAAAACGGCCAATCTAAAAGCATTGTTTGCACTTCTTTAAGTTTAAATCCATGAAATTGAACACGATTTTTACTGAACCTTTCATGAGCAAGCAATTTATTTTCATCATTTAACCAAATTGAAAGTTTATTAGGGTTATAAGGAGTATTTGGTATAGCGAAAATACCCCAAAAGGCGAGTGGTAAAGTGATTGAACCACATACAATAAACAACCATTGCCATCCAGCACGACCATGGACCCCATCAAGATGTTCGTAAACTGCACTTTGTAAATATCCAGAAAACATTGAACTGACATTTGAGGCACTATAAAGGATACAAGCCCTTTTAGCTAATTCCTTTTCTGTATACCAATTCGCGAAAAGACTTAATGCACCAACATAAAATGGACTTTCGAAAAACCCCAAGAAGAATCTTATACAATATAATTGATTCACATTTTTAACATTAGCAGTGGCAAATGTTAACACTGCCCAAATGATTTCAATAACAGGGAACCAAATATTTGGATTTATTTTCAACATCAACACTTGTGAGGGGATGACACCAACAACATAACCGGCTTGCCATATTGAAAGGGCATAGTTATAATCATCACCTTTTATATCTAGTGACTGTTTCATACCGGAGACATAGGCATTTGTGAAATTTGAAGCATCTAATAATCTAATAAAATATCCATAACATCCCCATGTTAATAAGAATATATCAAGTTTTGTAACGAATCTTTTTTCATTAGCAGGCTTAGGACCATCCCATATCAACTCTAGAAATTGAACCCATTTGGATTTAGTTCCTGGGGAACTGGTTGATTCTGTGTGTGATGAAGTTTCAATTTCAACTTGATCTTTAGTAGTGGACATCTTTAATACATTGAATATAATCAAAAAGATAGCTTTATAATAAGTTGAAGGGCCATTGCTACGTCTTATAGATGAGCTGTAGATCTAAAAAATTCGACCGTTTTGTCGCCACATGTTTTAAGTTTGATAATTATGGCTTTTGTCAATGAGATGACTCTTTGAAAGCCGGTGTTCTCTATAATAAAGATCAATATAACCAAGCTGTACTCAATAGTCACATAGAATTTAATTCTTTTTCATCATCTGGTAGTTCTTTAAATACAGAAGTTGAGATTGAGCTTGATTTTCCTTGGTAAGATTCTGACCCTTACTGCCATCGGAAAAGTGTCACTAAAATGCTTTGAAAACTGAGGCTTCAAAGAATCAAGAATCAAAACATCAACAATATGATTAATCGCTTGAGTGGATTATTGTTTGCTGAATTCTCGAGGATAATGTTGTTGTTCTATGAAATTTCACACCAACTGATTTTATGCTGCGTTGCTTAAACTGAAATACTCCACAAGATGCCACAATTATCAAGATTAGTCAATTAACCTTAAGCTTCTGCCACATTAAGCGAACCTCAATTTGAATTTTGTGTATAAAGCCCCAGGAAAATCTTTGTGATGTTACCTTGTATTTCATTTCATTGGCTACAAGATGAGCACTGTTGATACATACAGATACTACTCGGACTCACCAGGAGTGTTACTCTCTGGTGATGAATGGGAAAAAATCAATACAAAGCAATTAGCTGAAGAGAATATAGCGGACACACTCCCAACAGGATGGCCTAAGAAATTGGACGGACCATTAGTTTGGAATGGTACAGAGTTACATAAGGATCAAGACTCTTATCTATATGTCCTTACAGAGGATGACTTGAAAGAAATTGACAGTGCAATTCAAACCTATACTTTGCCCTTGGACAAGGTTAATAAGGAAACATTCCCACTACCAAGGCTAGGCCCCAAACTTGAAGAGCTCTCATACAAGTTGTACTTTGGGAATGGTGTCCATATAATCAGAGGCTTCCCTAGGGAGAAATATAATGAAAGAGAATCCACAATCGCATATCTGGGGATATCATCATATATTGGAAATCTAAGAGATGCTCAAGGGTTAAACAGAGCAGTAACTCATATAAAGAGTATTGCTCATGTTCCAAGGGATCAAAGGGCACCAATTGGTG
The DNA here is from genome assembly GCA_030582155.1 of Hansenula lynferdii. Classification (NCBI taxonomy): domain Eukaryota; kingdom Fungi; phylum Ascomycota; class Saccharomycetes; order Phaffomycetales; family Wickerhamomycetaceae; genus Hansenula; species Hansenula lynferdii. Next base: position 21,409 of record JAKTWT010000161.1, on the reverse strand, counting down.
TTTCTCAACAAACAACAGATCCACAAATGTTTCATAATGATTTTGGTGGTGATATAGTTTCACTTTTCGTTAATGAAGTTCCCAAATCAGGTGGTGAATCATTGGTGACGAGTGGATATACTGTTTATAATGAATTAGCTGCAAATAGACCTGATCTGTTGAGTGCTCTAGCTAAGGAGGATGGGTTTAAGTTTAGAGGTTCACCTGAAGGAGGTGCTCCATTGATACACTATGTTGATGGGAAATTTTTCACTCAATTCTCCACGAGAAGCTTTATAGGATTTGGAGAACTGGAAAGAGATTCGAAATATCCCGAGTTGACAAGAGAACAACAAATTGCACTTGCAGCATATCATTGGATTGGGTTTCAAAACGCTTTGGTACATAAATTACAAAAAGGTGATATTGAATATGTCAATAACTTATTTCTTCAACATTCAAGACTGGGGTATAAGGAGGACATTGAGCATGGTAGACATGTATCCCGATTATGGCTGAGAAATTCCAAGTATTCGGATTTGATCAAGAAACCCAAACCTACACAGGATAAATACGATGCGTTTTTCCCCCTTGAATACGAGCAGAAAATTCCATTGAATGAAAGAGAAGAGGACCAGATTAAGCTTGATAGTGGAGCTGATACGATTGATAAAATATACTCAAGGCCTAAATAAGCACCATCTATAGTTCAATACATGGTATATTCTTTTTGTGTTCCTCAAAATGCGCCTCGTACCAGATTAATATAAGCTTATATAAGGATAATATAAATCCATTAAATAAATCAACAACTTTTAATCATTCCTCTTCAAACCATTTTATACCAAGATGCATTCAATTGAACTCATAAGTGAAGACATTGACAAGGATCGTATCAGACTACCAAAATCAAAATTTATTAAAAGCGTGGTTGGTAAGCTTTTAGACAATAAAGAAGTGTTTTTAGTAAATGCACATGAACGTGCCCTTGAATTCTACAAGATATTCCCAACTGGTAAAATCAAACTTGTGAAAAGAATGGAGGGTTCCTTTGTTGATATTGCAATCATTCACACTTTTGATGGCCAAAATCTGTTAGTCACTGTGAACGGATATGGCCAATTGAGATTTCATTATTTCAAGACTATAGATGAAAGTATTACAGTGGATAAATTTACACTAAAATATGACAAAAAGTTTTATAAACCGCTTTTTGGGTCAATAAGTCAGGATACAAGTGGTTATTTCCTTTCTATTTTGACTACTGATGGTTATTTGTTCATCTTGAGCGCACACTCGTGTAAAAAGAAGGATGTAAGAGGGTTTGGTATAAAGTTTTATGCTTTTAGAAACCATTGCAAAATTTTTGCAATAGGAGGACAAGTTGCGAATGAAGGTTATAAAGAACTCATCAATTGTGACACTATTGATATTGATCCTGAAGGTGAATTGTTTTATTCGATATTATACAAGAATCAAAACGATGACTACTGTTATGACAATCCTATTTGGAATGAGCATGATCGTCATCAGATGAAACTTCAGCATCATGTTACATCACCAGAGAAATTAAATCATGTTGTGGCAAATATTAAAAACATAGGGAATCTATTGTTTGGGGAAAATGCCGTGTACTTCCGTTCATCACCATTTGGTACTTGTATTGATGCTAGTAATTGTAAATTACCAGAGAAAACCACAGCAGAATTGAAACTTGTTAACGGCAATCCTGATTATGTGAAATTCAATTGTGAAGGAATTAAATGGGATGTCTTTACCATTGTAAATTTCACAACTAGGGAATCATGTCTTGTCATTTTGAAAAATGGTGATACTTTCGTTGTTGGTGTAAAAACTGAGAAAGTAACATCTGTGGAACATGTTCTCCAGGAATTTAATGTGAATAAAATCAAACAACCAATTAAAGGCCTTGAATCTATAACAGAACTTGTTGAAGATGGTCACATTTACTATTCAAGATTGGCAAATTATGGTAAGGAAATCATCTTTAAGATTACTGAGGATTATACACTCGAGCAAATACAGTTCTTACCTGATTATCGGATCAGAACCACTATTCCAAGATTCAAGTTTTACCCAGGCACTAAATTAGATGGATCACAAATATACTTGGTGCATGATTTTTTGAAAAATTTAGTTGCAAAATTGGAAAATTTCGATAGTGAAACATTTGAAGAGAAATTTGATACACGTTATCATGATGTCTTGGATTATAAGATTACAAAAGGCTCCGGATACATCATGTGCAAGCATGCTCAATTCGACTATGACTCTGGTAGCCGTGGGAAAATTGCGCACAGATCTCCTAGATATAGAGCTGCAATTACACAACATGGTAAAATTATAAGTATTAATCAAAAAGACGACTTAAAATTACCTTTTGAAACATTTAAAAAACACAAAACTGTGACTATTCTTGAAGCTATTGATGTTGATAAAACTATTCATGCTGCATCGAGCTCTCTAAATGATGGGAAACTTACAATATATGCACCTCAAAAGACCACAACACACAATTTCGCATTACTTTCCATTACTTGTATCAATATGGTTTACACTCAAGGTATAGTATACACTGTGGCAGGGTCCAATATTGGTGAAATTGGTATTTATGATGAAGATAAACAAATTGATAAATTCTTTTTAGGATATGCAATTGTGAATATATCATCACCAAGTGAAGATGGAAGAATAATTGTATTTAATAACTTGAAAGCTGTGGAATTGAGGTTCACTAAAGATGGATTAAAGAAATTTATTTTGACCATTGTGCCAAATAAGTATAAATTGATTGAAGGTTTCGCTTATGTTGATTCTGATGCTAATGCTTTAGTTGGGCTTCAAAATGACGGTACGATTCATCTATATGGAGAAGGTGATATTCAAAGAGTGGAAATGGAAACTGAATGATATCGACTCGTGTGTTTTTCAAATGAGTTAACTTTTGTATTGTGCAATCTTCATCTATAGTCTTGTGTTAGGTAATCACAGCGGCTAACAATAATCAATCTTTATAATTATGTTCACTAGTTTACTACTATATATAGTTCTATATATATAGTTATTACTCCATCAATTACCTTCGAAATGGCGGACTATCAATGGGGAACGGTGAAATTATTCAATCTTCAAACTGAAGAACGGTATGATTCGGAGTATATCATCAAATCTAATAATCAAGTTGTGTCTTTGGCTCCACCAACTTCAACAGCAATTCGAATCAATAGATCATCTACTGAACAAATGCTTCCTTTTCTTCACTTACCGAAGACTCTTCCTGGTGAGAATGTGATTAACGACGGCTGTACGTCTCAGCTCATATATGAAGATAATTTATCATTGTTGAAAGTGAGTTTATTGTTTCTTTTTTGAAAGTGTTTGAGTACTAACATATCTGATATCAAAAGAACTATTGCTTTATTGTTTGTTTATTGATCCTATGCAACACCGGCTTGAGTGACCAGTTATTCTCTAAGAATGTAAACTCATTAGTGGCTTTAGTCGATGAAGACCAACTAAAAACTGTGGTGAATTATATTACTGAAAAGTTACCTTGGTTTTTCTCCCTTGAAGTTTTCAACAAACATGATAGGGAATTGATAGATCAAGTTGAACAGTGGGCAACATTGAAAAATTCTAAATTCATAATCTTGATGTGTTTACAAGAAGCTTGCTCATTAATTCATGAAAGATGTAAATATCAAATCAAAATTCAGAATCTTGGGGATAGAATCACAGGCTTGAAGAAGTTCGAAATCTTAAATGAACAGATTGATCCAGCTCAATCACTTAATAGAAAAACAATGGAATTTATTTCCATTCCTTTTTACTCATCAAGTCATGATTTAACGTCTTTTGGTCTAAGACAAAATAGAGCAAAACTGAACAATAAACTTATTGGAGGTAAAACAAATCCAGAAGTCATTACATCTGAGAATGAGTGTCCATTTATAGCTATTTATGGTTCTATTGAGAGCAAAAGAAGAGAGCTTTTGACAACAGATATAAATCACAATATTATGAATTCAGAAAAATATTGTCATGATTTTCGAATTGAAACGATTTTGAATGATATTTTCAAGATTATGGGCACGAAATTATGTGACTTTGAGGATATAAGAAAGAAGTTATCATTGGATATGAATTTATTCAAGCCAATCTGTACAAATGGAATAAACCGTAAAAAGAATACAGTTCAAGGTCCATATTACAGTACCTCTATACCAAAAGAAACATATTGTTGGATAATTCAGAAAACTTTTGAAATTAACATCAATCCACGTGAAACAAATGATTCATGTTCAAGATCAGCTAACGATAACTCAAATAACGATGTATCTAAAGATTTACATCAACATGAGTGTATCAATGAGAATCAACAATCTGTTAATGCGCGGATAAGCAGTTGTTACCCATGTTTTAATTATTGAATCTGTACTAAAACCAATTATATTACCATCTTTTGCTAAAACTGGCATTCGAAAACTTGAAAAGGGCAAAATTTTGAAATTTTATAGTGAAAATATCGGACTAATGATTCAATGATGATATGTGAAAGAATATGTAGACGCGTAAAAATTCGGGCATAATATCAACTGAAGAGATTTATCAACAATCCAAACCACTTTGAAGCTGTCAATATGCAACCGAGAAACCCAGCATCTAAATTCATCAAGACCCTGACTGCTCAACTTTTAAGCACCAGAGAAACATTTTTAGTCAATGCATATACACATGATATTGAAATCAACAGAATATCACCTGCTAACGGAATTGAACTTTTGAGAAGAATTGAAGTGAAAGTCCCATTAACTGATATCGATGCACTAGGACCTGAGAATTACAAGGTATCACTTATAACTGTGGGCGAATCAGGACAATTGGAAATCCATAGGTTTCAAACAATACAGGAAAGCACTGTGAAGGATAGATTTAGACTAGTACATTATGGAGGATACCATGAGCCAATACCAGGATCAATAAGCCAGGATCCACAAGGTGAATATCTTTCAATATTCACTACTAGTGATCGTTTATTCATCTTCAGAAGAGAGGCATATGGTGAATTAGATCCAAATGGTATTAGATCTGGTATTTTTGAACTTGCTACAGTTTTGAATTTTCACAAAGGTGTTACATTGGAAGAGCCTAAGAAACTTATTACATTTGACACTGTGGAAATTGAGATTGATGAAGGTGCTTTTGCTTATTCGATATTATATAAAGATTATACTGATAATTATCATTTTACCAATCCAATTTGGAGAGAAAAATATGAAGGAGGATTATATCTTCATAATGAGGGACCAATACCAGAGAAATTAAATCATGTTGTGGCAAACATAAAAGATACAGGTAATTTTTTATTTGGTGAAAACTCTATATATTTCCGTTTATCACCTTATTGTATTGGTGTTAAAATTGATAAAAATTATAAAATACCTGAAAATACTAAAATGGAATTGGCATTTGATGATAGTGAACCTGCCTATGTGAAGTTCATTTTGGAAGGAATTAAATGGGATATTATTGCCACTGTAAATTTCACAACTGGAAAATCATGTCTTGTTATTTTGAAAAATGGTGATGCCTTCGTTATTGATATAAAGACTAAGAAAGAATTTTGGGAGCCACATACTTTCCAAGAATTAAAAGTGGATAGAATTAAAGGTACAATAGTGGGTCTTGAATCTATTGTGGAAATTTATGAAGATAGACATATTTACTATGCAAAAATTGCAAATGGTAAAGAAATTATTTTTAAAATTAATAATGACTTGACAATTCAGCAAATACAAGTCTTACAAGATGGGAAGCTTGAAATCATCATACCAAAATTTAAATTTTACTCAGTGACCGAAAAAGATGGTCTACAAAACTACGTGGTACTGGATAATCATACAGGATCAGTTGCATTATTGGAAAACTTTGATAGTGACAAGTATGAAGAAAAAATTGATCCACATTTCCAAAATGTATTGGAATATAAATCCTTCGGCAATGCATCATATATCATTCACAAGAATGGTGTGATTATTAAAAGTCATCTATCTGGGGAAAGAAAGAAAAATTATCGCTTTAGCCACGCTGTGATAGCACAACGCGGTGGGATGGTTGCTATTGATGAAAATGGTGAATTGAATCTACCTTTTGAAAAAATTAAATTACACAAACCTGTGTCAATTTTAGAAGCCATTGATGTTGAAAAAACTATTCATGCAGCTACATCGGATGAAACAGGTGGGAAATTTACGATATATTCCCCTTTGAAAATAACAACATTTAAATTCACCACACTTTCCATTACTTCTATCAAGATGGTATATATCCATGGTAAAGTATTCACAATTGTTGGATCCTCAATTGGTGAAGTTGGTGTTTATGATGAAGATAAAAAAATTGATCAATTTTCTTTAGGGGAAGGTTTGGTTAATATGTCTGTACCAAGTAAAGATGGAAGAGTTATCGTTTTCAATGGTAATAAAACAGTGGAATTGGTATTCACAAAACAAGGATTGAAAAAATTTCAATTAGATGCAGTATACAATTTTTGGAATAGAAATCAAAAAATTGAAGGATTTGCATTCACTAATGAAGATTCAAATACATTGGTCGGGTTACAAAGCGATGGTACAATTCATTCATATACAGCGGAAGATATTCAAAGAGTGGAAATTGCATGATGTATAAGTATAATGATATGAACGACTTCAACTAGGTGCCAAAACTTACATGTATACATTATTTATTATACATCTGCGAATTTTTAAACATAGATCTGGCGGATATAAGAGATGGAGAATAGTGGGATATGTGTAGTCCAAAATTCTTAATTTAGAATTTCATTGAGCTCAAAACTCTTACGTATAAATGCTGAGGACTGAGGATGAACATATGTTTCATATACCCGCGAATTTTCCGCGAAGTCAATACGAATAATGAGATCGAGATCTCAACTTTATATTTATAGCCATTCGATTCAGATCAAAGATGAGACCAAGAGATTCAGATGCCACGTATATCAAGTCTGTCACTGCTGCGCTTTTAGGAGGCGATCAAAAATATTTGGTGGACGCCTATAGACATTCTTTAGAAATAAGTAAAATCTTGGATACTGGTGAAATTAAACCTCAAAGAAGAATTGATGTGACCGGTGAAATCTCAGATATCTCTACACTGAGATCTGGATGTGGATCTTTTAACACTTGGATTGTAACGGTCGGTGTATACGACGGGTTAAAATTTCATGCTTTCAGGACTATAAAAGATAGTTTTATTGTTGAAGAATTTAAACTAGTTCGTCGTGGGAGATATTTCCTCATTTTCCCCAATTCATTGCAAGAGGACCCAAATGGACGTTTCATTAGTATCTTTACCTATGATGGATACTTGAACGTGTTTAGACAATTAGGAACCAATACGGAACCACATCCTAATTTCCAAAAAGTCATGGAAACAAAAGATTCAAAAGATTTAAAATTCTTCATGAAGCCTCAAGTTTTCAATTTTTCAAATTATTTCAATCATGACTGTGAAGATTGCAGAGTAGTTAAAATGATTCCATTTGACAAAGGAGCATTTGCTTGTTCTGTTTTAAGAGAAACATATCCAGAGAAACAATTCAAGTTTGCAAGTCTTGTTTGGACAGAAGGTCGCAAAGGTGAAGGTTGGAACCTTTCTTTATATGATGGTTTCATTCCAGAGCCTGTTAGCAATGTATTAATCAATATTTCAGGAACCGGTACTCTTTTGTTCAGTGAAAATTCAATTTATTTACGTGTATCACCTTATAGCACTAAAGTTGTTAAAGGTAATAATTTTAAATTACCAACGAATTCAACTTGTGAGTTCCATCCTGATCTGGATGCACCATATGTGAAGTTCACTGTGAATGGACTAAGCTGGGATATCATGGGTGCTGAAAAATTTGATGATAATTCAAGTTTAATTTTACAAAAAAATGGTGATTTATATATCGTTGGGATTAAACAAAGTGATTCAAATGATTGTTTAATAATTGATGAATTTTTTGTTGAAAAAATTAATGGAGGGTTTTCAGATGTAAATTTCTTTATGAAACTTCAAGAAAATAATCAAACATATCTCGTTAGACTTACACCTGGTATAACTATAACTTTCAAAATAACAGAGGACAAGACAATTGAACAGATACAAGTATTATTGAAGAGGTCAATTGAAATTGATAAAGTCACATATGATAGAGTTCTCCCTGATACTAGATTACATCGAGCATTTAAACCAGATGGTGAACCACAATATATTATTCATAGTAACGAATATGGTCAAATTACAATAGCTGACAAATATGGTGTTCAATTTGAAAAAGATTTTGATCCAAATTTCAAAAATGTCCTTGATTATAGATACATGAAACTGGGTAAAGTATGGGCTTTAAAGAAAGATTGTCTTGTTGAACATTTAATTGGGGATTCAGAGGATCAAAGAGTCATTAGACGCTATAACCCAGAATTATCACATGGTGTGGTCTTAGACTCTGGGGACTTGATAACGATTTCTAGTAATAAGTTGTCGATCAATGGGGAGATTCATTTTATCAGAGCTCCTGTGGCTGTTTTAGAAGCTATTAAGATAGGAGATGAAATATATACAGCCACTGGTTCATGGAATGGAGCTTTCACTGTGTATGCACCAGGGAAAATATCAACTTTCAAATTCACATCTATTTTCATCACATCGATAAGGATCTTATCAGTTGAAGGTAAAATATACACAATTGTTGGATCAGCTGTGGGAGAAGTTGGGATTTTCGATGAAAATGGGTGTATTGATGATTTTTTCATTGGAGATGACAATGTCAATATGTCAGATTGGACCAATGGAAATCGAATTATTGTATTCAATCAAAAAAACTGTGTCGAGGTGTTATTTACAGAGAACAAGATCCAAAAGAATTATTTAGATATTGAGTACGATTCTTGGCTTGATACCGTTTGCACTGGGTTTGACATTGTGAAAACTGATCCTTTCACTATAGCGGGGCTAGGATCGCCTGATCTCACTCTACACATGTACAAAGATGAAAATATGCAAAGAATTGAAATGATGTGAATTTAATTAAACGATTTAACGAATCTTAAAGATTCGGCTATTTAAAATGTAGGTTTATTTAACCGGGACAACCAATACGCGAAAATATAAATAAAATACATTTAGCTATACAAGCTTTGCATCTTTTAGTGACAAGCCAAACAAGATGACCGATAGAAATCCAACTTCCAAGTTTGTCAAATCCTTAACGGCGGGTCTTTTGGATCCTAAGGATCGTTTCCTTGTCAATGCATTCACCTATGAAATTGAGATCAATGAAATCCTAGAAAGTGGTAAAATTGAACTTGTACGAAGCATTAAAACAGATCATCCTACAACTGATATTGGTACTTTCCACACGGGGTTTGGTGAATATAGAACATGGTTGATTGTGGTTAATGGTCTTGGTGAATTGCAATTCCATGCTTTCCAGACTATAAATGATAGTTTCATTGCTGATAGTTTCCCATTACAAAGACGTGGGAAAAGGTTTACTCCAGTTCCTGGAACGTTAAAAGAGGATCCATTTCATTATTATATTTCCATATATACCAAGGAAGATCTTTTGTTCATCTTTAGACAAGTTGGGAAAGGATGGGAAAAAATGGATCCACATCCTAATTTCAAGAAAATTATGAATAAAAGAGATACAACATTAAAATTTTTAATGAAACCATACATCACTCATCCTTCTTCATTTGGTGTCAATGGTGCTGAAAAAGTCCTTACATGGGATACTATTGCAACCGATGAAGGCGATTATGCGTATTCAATGATAATGGTTGATCGTAAAGGTGATTATCATTATTCAAATCCAATGTGGAAGGCCAAACATGGTGGTGATTTAGTTCCCATGTATGAAGGTCCTTTACCGGAAAAAGTTAGTCCTATTACAGCAGATATATCTTACACAGGTGCACTCTTGTTCAGTAAGAATTCAATATATTTCCGTGGTTCACCTTATGGGATTGGGATTTCCATTTCAAAAAATTGTAAACTTCCAGAAAAGACCACTTTATCAACAGCAATGTCTGGTATTGAAGGTGCTTATGTCAAATTTTCCATTGAAGGATTGGAATGGGATGTTATACATGCTGTGGAACTTACTATCTCATCCCAGCTCATTGTACAAAGAAATGGTGATTGTTTCATCATTGGTGTGGAAGCCAAAGGTGGTGACTTTAGTCAAATATTTCAAGAATTGTCTGTTGTGAAAATCAAAGGCACACTACGAGATGTTCAATGTATAATCAGACTTCAAGAAAAATCACCTACATTTTTCGTAAGAACTAAGGATAACGTGAACAAAGTGATTGAAATCAAAAATAACAAAATACAACAAATTCAAGTATTTGCAGACACTTACATCTCAACTCAAGGTTGTTCATATCTCCCAAAAATTAAGTTTTATCCACTTGATGAATCTAATAAAGAGAAGTTGGAATATGTGGTATTAAACACCGATAACAAATTAGTAAAGGTGATTGATACAAATGATAATTCACTAGAATCGATTTTGGATGAAGATTTTCATAAGGTTTTGGATTATAAAAAGATTAATGGTGGAATCCGGGTCTTGCAAGAAGATGGAGTTTACCTTAAAACCTCAATTTCCGAACCCCCAATTTGTGAAAGGATATTAGATATTTCTCATGGTGTGATCTTATCCAATGGTAAATTAGTCACTTTATCTAAGGGAATTTTAAATATTGATGGAAGGGAAGTACAATCTCATGGTCCTATAGAGATCCTTGAGGCAATCTCAGTAAATGATGATGTTTATGCAGTTACAACTTCCATAGATGGTAGTTTCACCATTCATGGACCTACCAAGACCTCTTTTTTCAAAACTTCAAGTTCCATCACTTGTGTTAGAATAGTTTATGTTTTAGGTAAAGTTTTCACAATTGTGGGATCATTCATTGGAGAAATTGGAATATATGATCAAGATGAACAAATTGATCATTTCTTCATGGGTAACAATCCTATTGATATGTCTTGTGTGAGTCAAGATAGGGAAGTTATCATTTTCAATGCTTTAAGCATTGCAGAGGTTTCATTTACAAAGGAGAAATTAACTAGACATTATTTAATAATTCGTGACGAGTCTGAGTTTTCAATTCAAAACTTTAATGGACTTGCCATTGCAAAAGATGATAAAGGTATTATTGGTCTACGTGATTTAAAACCTCTACAATTTTTTGGAAAAGAGATAATTGAAAGATTTGAGATTATTTAAAGCATGAAATTATCAGGGATCTATTTCTTTTAAACAAAAGTTGAGTAGTTGATATCGGTTTCTTTGGTGTAAGAATTAGTCAAAGTTGTTGAACATCTAGAAGTTCCAGTTGGTTCAGTGGAAACAGTTGTATAAGTCTTTGCACAACTTTGTAAAGCATTGCTTAAATATGGTGAATAATATTTCCATAAAGTCCAACCACATTCCATACAAGCATCATAATAACTTTGAAATTTAGTATCACCAGCTTCATTACACAAGCAACCTTCAGTATAAGGACCTGAATAATTATCATCAGAATTTTCTGAACAATCTTGACCGGCAACAATCATCATACCACAGTTCATATGACATTGAACATCAGCACAATCATCGGCAGATGCAGCTAGAGCATATGCTTCTGGGTGTGGGAAGGCATTAGCAGCTGGTGAAGCAGAGACTAATAATGATAAAGAAGTGGTGAGTAAGATTTTTGAGAATTGCATTGTTGAATACTTATGGATAGATAAATTCAATGAGATTAAGATTGGGGATTTCATGGGTTATATATACTTTGGCTTTTTTCTTAGCTTTAGTCTTTATATCCAATCAACACTCATTACAATTGATATTTCAACCTTTAAACACCCATTAGATTCAACCTTAGCGATGATGCATAAACTTTGCGGAAGTGATCAATTGCACACTATTTTACTACAAAATCTTGGGGATGTACACTGTACACCTTGATTAATTCTGTATTGGTGTATTGTAGACCATAGCTAAGAAAATGGACATGGCCTGAACATCTAATACCAGTCATTAACAATTAATAGTGAGCAAGAAGCTTTCCAAGTAGAAGAAAAGATGATCAAGCTTACAATTATGATTTGAGGTTCTCACCAATTTAAACATCTCCGATATATACATCTTGGTATAACTGATCAAATATCCGGGGTGTAAATTTGATGAAATATTGATAAGAGACCTCAAACTGTATGCATGGGGACCTAAAAGAGAAGCTGATTCAATGGGAATAACCTTCTTTGTGTAAATTGGAATTGTAGATCTTTGTGTGTATATTTTAAGAGATGAATGATCTCGCTGATATCGTAGATTAGACAATCTCTGGAGATAATGGATATTGCACCTCAATATGACCACGTGATCGGTCCAACTAGATGGAACAATAACCAAAGCAGTTCAAAGTGTTATTTCAACAACATGGAACCACAATTGTCTAAAAATTTATGCAATTCTTAAACAAAAAGATCTCCAAAACATCACCAAAATTTCAAGGCCTCGAACCAGCTGAAAAAACTTGGTCGCGAAAGTTTAATGTTGACATGTTCAATAAACAAATAAAGATCAAAGCTATAACGAGATGCCCCGCCAGTTGTATAGCAAGATAGGGCAATATGCCCAGAGAAATGTTTATATAACCATCACGATCGCCATTATATCTCTTTATTTCCTAAAGACATATGTTTTTTCCGAGGATTCAAGCTATCTCTTTGATCTAAGTGATGGAGCTGGAACTTTAGGGTATGGTGGATTTGGGATCACCAGAGGTGGTACAGGGAATCCAGGTTTCCACAAGGACCACCGTCAAGGTGGGCTGCCGCCAACTGCTAGAAAACAATATCAAGATAAAGACCCTTTGGTGTATGAAGATTATGAAATGGATCAAATAACAGATGGAATTACATTTGAGAAAAAAAATAAGATTATTATAATATTGGGTGCTAATATCGAAGGTGGTGTTAATAAATGGAAAGGTGCTAATGAGTGGTCTATAGAGAGATCATCTATCTTGAATAAGAAATATTATGCTCGGAAACATGGTTATGATTTGATTATAAAAGATTATACCAAAGCAAAGAAATATTCAAATGAATTTAGAGAAGGATGGCAAAAATTTGATATGATTAAACAGGCATTTGACGAATATCCTACATCGAATGGTGATTGGTTTTGGTATGTTGATCTATACACTTTAATAATGGAACCACAAATATCGTTAAAAGATTTAATTTTCAATAAAATTGATGAAATTGTAATGAGAGATTTAAATTATTTTAATCCAAATTCAATTTCATTAGATGTTCCATATACAAATTTTAACGATCCATTAAATTTAATTCTTACACAAGATTGTGGTGGATTTAATTTACAATCATTTTTAATTAAAAAGACAGATTGGTCATTAACTTTATTAGATTTATTATTTGACCCAGTTTTCTATTTACAAAACATTGATTCATGGAAAAATGGAGAACAAAATGCCCTTGAGTATTATTATAATGAATTTGGTTGGGTTAGATCACGTATTGGATTTGTTCCAACAAAATTAATCAGTGCATTACCTCAGGGGGCATGTCCTGATTTTGCATTGGATGAAAGATTTTTTTATAATGAATCATCAAGAGATTTCTTAGTTAATATGATGGGATGTGAATATAATAGAAATTGTTGGGATGAAATGGAATTTTTCAAAAAATTAAGCTCATCTTTACATAAAAAATGGTATCAAATATGGTAATTATAATTATAAAATTATATATCACTAGTTCTTTCTAATCTTTCCACAACTTCTTCAATAGATTTTTCACCTTGTTGAACTTGTAATAATTCACCTTCTAATTTTTTTTCAAATTTTTGATTTCTTTGATGTTTTTCCTCTCTAATGATATTATAAAGTAAAAAATTAAACCAAATTTCCACAAATGAATATATGAAAACTAAATCATTATGAAATTTAGAAAATTTAACCAAATATGCAAATGCTGCTATACCGAAAAACAACGTGAGACGAACAGGTATAATACTCTCAAAAAACTTGGTATTATCAGCAACCAATTGCATAAAATCCACAAGACCAATCAAGGCAAATAATAACGCAGTTAATCCCATGGTTTTATCACTAAGATCATTTAAAATTCCTCTTTCAACATTCATAGCTTGACCTACAAGGATCAATAACGGTTGTTCCGTTATCACTTGTGGATCCTTGAATAGATAGAAGGAGATGGTGAACAAAAGACAGCATCTTAAATAATTGGCAGTTTTCGATGATATGAAGAGCATTTTTTATGTGGATTGTTGATTAAAATGTTGTAATTAATGTTGATGAATTCTAGACTTTTCTCATCTGTATTGGAAAATTCGCGGTTGGGGCACATTCTTATAGAGAGACGTGTTAAACTACAAATTTGAAAGAATTATGAGCTATGTCGATATATAGTGTGCTTTTGTATTAATTTATATGAAATTATTAAATTTTGCCATCTTTTAAAGCAATTTTTTTCCATCCCTCTTTCCCCCTTTTTTACACATCCACCAACATAAACCCATTAGTCAACGCTTCTAAAACTCCATACCAAAACACTAAGGGACTATTCAAATAAGCCCAATCACCAAAATATGATAATGCTAATAACAACAATGATCCAAAGAACCTTACGGGGACAATAGCATCGAAATAATCTTGATTATCCTCAAAATATGGTAAAAGATCACTAACCCCTAATACAGATATTAAAACAGCAAACAAAGAAGATTCAGAATCTGTGAATATTATTGAGGTGCTCTAATGAAAGGTTAGTTATGTTTGGTTAAAGAATTAAAATGGTTAACTCACTGTTGAATATGATATCTGACGACCAAATTCTATTGGATCTGTGACAAGTTTATACACTATGAATGATAATATAGAGATTCTAAATAATGCGGTATAGTTACCCATGATGAGTTATTTAATATTATTGTAAGTTCGATTGTTGATAAAGTTGATAAAGTTGTTGAAATGGTTTTGAAATTTCTTATACCGTGTCGGGAAATTTCATATATAACCGTTGGATTTGACAGAATTTACACTACAGATTATATTTCCAAATAGACATCATATTAAATCACTATAAAAACATTGGCCGGATATAACAACTTATTGAAACAACAAGTTTTCAGCTTGCTCATTGTATCTATACCCATAGACAGTTTGATTTTTCAAAAATTTACTAATTTCATTGAATTCATCATCGGTTAACTCAACATTTGAGAAATTTTCATCAACTCTTTTCAAAGTTGAAGTACTTGGGATATCAATAATCTTTGGGAATTGAATACCATCAATTTTCTTACCACTCTGGTATCTAATCCAAGCTAATGAATACTCAGCAGGTGTAACACCTTTTTCCTTTGAAGCTTTAACAACAAAGTCGACAATTGGTTGATTCTTGTTTAAATTTTCATCTTTAAATCTATCAAAATAGTTTCTTAAATCATCTTCTTTAATATCTTTACTAGTTTTAATTTCACCAGTTAATAAACCTCTTGATAATGGAGAATAAGCAATGATTGGAATACCTAATTCACCAGCTTTAGCTGCAAGACCATTACTTAAAATATCTCTTGAAAAAATTGAATATTCAATTTCCACCATGGCAATTGGATTTTTAGAAATTTTATGAATTTTGTCTAATGAAGTTGCACCAACCTCGGATAAAGAAATAGCTTTAATTTTACCATTATCAACAGCTTCATTTAAAGTACCAATGGTCTCTTCAATTGATGTCTTTGGATCTAATCTTGCAATTTCGAAAACATCCAAATCTGGAATGAACTTTAAAACGTTATCAATTGATTCATTTAAACTTTTTTTATCTCCCTTTGGTGTTAATGTAGTTACATCAACTGAACCTTTAATGGAAATGATTAAATTTTCACGTGCATCAGGATATGATTTTAAAAAAGATTGAATATATTTCAAATTGATATTATCAGCACCATAAAATTCACCACCATTAACAAATGTCTTATTTGGTAAATTTTTTTCAATAGTTGCAAGGATAACTTCATTAAATTGATCTTGTGGATATGGATCTGGACGCCATGTGAAACTCATTAAACCAAGACCAAATTTGGTTTGTTTCAATTCATTGATGATTTGTTGGGAGGACATTGTGATCTATTGTGATTGATACTAATCAAAAGAGACAATAGGAAGTGAAAAGTGGTAATCCGGTTCCTTTATATACAATTGTGGTTCCTGTTATTTCTTCGGTACAAGTAAGTACCATTAAATCCGCAAACTTTAAATCCATTTAGCCTAAATTAAATCCGAGGGTTATAAGGTTAAAAGTTTGAAATTTCCGTTAAGTTCGGGAAAAATTAGAAAACAAGTAAACAATAGACACAAAATTGGCTCAACATTAATAATCTTCTTATAGTGATATTCTAAATTGTATGTTATATCCTCTTAAGTCCTTCTACCACTACAAAATAATACATGTAAAGTCATATAATTGTTGAAACCCTATACACTCAACTTCATTTGAACGTCTTTTATCAATGTCTTGACATTATCAACATCTCTAACATGGTATATCTGATCCTTTTCGGGTGTAGCACTGAACACTTTCAAGTAATCATCAAGACACATAATCTTAGGCTTGTACGTTTCCTGATCTTTTTGAAGTTTAATTCTCTTGGATGCTCTTCTTGAAGATGATGGTGTCTTTTCATCGTGTATCTCCGTTGGTGATGATCTTGGTGTTGGATATGCAATTGTTGATGTTTCAATTTTACCCATTGGTTCATAGTGGACTATATAACTGAATGTACAAAAACTTTTACAATTTGAACATAAAACACCATCTTCCTCCACATCTTCATTTTCTCTTAATTCCACTGATTGGGTCTTACGAATTTCATGTTTCAATGGATTTTTTTGATCAAGCTTATCTAAAATGGTTGATTCCAATGATAAATCATCAGTAATCTTAGGTTTCAATAAACCTAAACATTTCCTTACCAAATATTCCTCTGTTTCACTATTCTCTCTCTTAAAATCATTCAAAATATTAATCATCATTTCATAAATATCAAATACAGATACTTTATCAATGTTTTTTTTATAATTATTAGTAGCCAATACACCAAATTCTAACCAATCATTCATGGTGAAATTAACAGCTTCATTGAAATTAAAACCTGCATTGAAACCTGCATGATAAACTCTTGGATAAGTTATAATATATTCACCAGGTTCTTGATCAGCTGTGAAGCATTCAATTCCATTTGCTTTTAATTCATATGGCGATACTAACGTTATCAATTGATGTAAAATATCTGGTTGTTTAGCGAAAAGATCAGGTGCAAGATTTTTCATATATGATTCAAAATCAGAGGCATGTTTAGAAGGGATTGAATACCATTTTTTCGTTGAACCCAAATGTTGATAATTAGCACTTAAAGTATATTGATCCTCCACATGCCAACAAAAAGTACTAAATGTATTACCCACATAGATCCAAGGTATAGTCATCCCAGAGATATCAACATCTAAATAATTCAACAATGATTTTTTATCATATGGTAAATTGTTTAAATTCATTGGATGTTGAACATATTGTTCATATTGTTGATCTGTTAAATGAGTATTCTTTGGTTGGAAATCTCTTGTAGGGAATCCTGAAATTTCACCTTTTCTTAAATTATGTATATCTGCACCGTATTGAACTTTTAAATCATTATCAATATCATCAACATAATCCCAAAACATTTCTTCTAATCTGTTAACATTTGGTTTAAAATTTTTATCTGGTCCAAAATAACTTCTATCGAAATCATCAGATAATTGTTTAAAATCTTTTAAAGAATATTGTATTGAAGAATCTTTAAATCCATAATAACCATTACCAATAACACAATTATCACAAAACCATTTATCTTTAGGTATTTTACTTAATGGTGGAGATAAACAATATGTATGATATGGTTTATCGCATGAATCACATAGTAATGTATCTCTTGGATTTGAATTTTTTTTACAAACAAGACATGAACCTTCATCATCACTTTCATCTTCACTTTCACTTTCTGAATCGTCATATAACAATGAAGTTGGATATTTTTCTTGAATTAATTGATTTGTAAATTCAGGTTTCCCAGCTAAGAAATTAAAATAATACATCAAATTATGAGAATAAAAATCTTTTAGTGATTCTTGACTAATTTGGAAATGGTTTGATAAATGCGTCCATATTTCAGTATCCCTTAACAAAATTGATGATTTTAAATTTGTTAAGGATTTATTTGAACCATTTTGATCCTTTTGTTTAAAAAACCTAACAATTTCAATGAAATAATCATAAAAATACAATTTTTCATTCTCAACCAATTCGAAAAGATCTTTTGGACATGATTTTTTATTCATCTTGTTAAAATTTAACATTTGCTTATAAAAAAACAATCTGCAACGATTTAACAAATTTAATTCTTTTAATTTTTGTATTCTTGGTGTGAATTTAAACTTATCTTCATTTATACTTAATGGAGGTTTAAAATTTGAAGGAGGTACTAATTTTACCATACCATAAATATCACCTAATGAACGAATCTTGGGAGATGATAAATATTCAATAGGATTTTGAAATTCCTCATCTGAAGGGTATAGCGTTGGCACGTAGCCTAGTTGTCCTTTCATTGTTTTAAACTTTTTAAAGGCCCGTTTGAAGTTTAAAAATGTATAACAAATTTCAACCGTCTTTTTGACACCTATAATATCCCACTGCAAATCTCAATCAATCTCAAGAATCTCCAACCAGGAACAAAATTCACTTTAAAACCCCAGTCAATTTCCAATAAAACACAACAAATCACCAGTAATAGCAAAAAAGATATACCCGCTAGCTTCCAATTACCAAAAACTTTTAGCGCTTGCTTAATCAAGTACAAATTGAATTCTAAAATCAAATGTCATTATGTACCTAATTTCGAAAAAAGGTGAATTGCACTTATTTTTTGACAGGGGCCACAGAACAAAAATATCAAGAGGAGGCGGGAGCTGAGTTTAATTTCCTCTTTGGGAAGTCAAGGATCATGGTTATAGATATATATGAATTTGAGCTGGATAATAGACATTTGAATATTATAACATGTAAAGTTCATTTATTAAAGTCTCAATCTACAAGTTTTCTGATCCATATTAATAATTTAATTTGACTCAGGAACACTGATATCGTTGAATTCGCGAATATTCAAGTTTTAAATATCTCGATGTTATCTGATTGTTTTATCAACTTATCTTTAGTCTCTTTCAAATCTTAAGAAAATGGGTTATACAAAAGGTTCATCATATACATTAGCCGTTCTTGGTGCTGGTACCATTGGTCAAGCTTTATTATCAGCTTATTTATCATCCACACCAGATGAATTTGCACCAAGTAAAATTATTGCATGTACAAGATCATCAAAATCAGCTGAAGCTTTAACAACACAATATGCTTCAAGTCCAATTCCTTTTGAGACTAGTTATGGTGAAGAGGCAAATGATAAAGTTATTATCGATGCTGATGTTATTGTTATTGGTACTAAACCTTATATAACGGAATCTGCTTTATCAAGAGTTGAAAATCAATTAAATGGTAAATTATTGATATCAATGGTTGCAGGATGGACAATTGAACAATTTCAAAATTATAGTGCAAAAATTAGTAGAGTTATGACAAATACACCTGCTAAATATCAATATGGTACTGCTGTTGTGTCTAATTCATCAGAAGTTTCAAAAGATGAACGTGAATTAATTTTAAAATTAGTTGGACCAATTGGTAAAGTTGTTGAATTACCTGAAAAAAATATGGATGCAGCTACTGCTTTAGTTGGATCAGGTCCAGCTTTTGTCTTATCAATGCTTGAAGGTTTGGTAGAAAGTGGATTAAGTTTAGGTATACCATATAAAGAATCATTAGAATGTTCATTAAAAGTTATGGAAGGTACTGCAAAGATGTGTGAATTAAGTGGGACACATCCTGGTGAATTGAAACATAAAGTTTGTACACCAGGTGGAACCACCATTGCCGGGATAGTTGAGATGGATAGCCATGCTGTTAAGAGTGGTATAATCAAAGGTGTCCAAGCAGCTTCTCAAAGAGCTAGTGAATTGGGTAAGAAATAGAAATAACAACTTATACTGATTACATAATATTAATATTCCGTATCTGCTTTTACCCGCCCGCCTCCCCCAGCCAATCACCGCGCTGGTTTGGCTTCTGGTACGCGGCACACCTCCAGTGTAAATTTCCTCGAATTTCTCAATTTTCATCCCCTTTAAAAAATTTGTCGAATTTTAACCAAACACTTTCCTTACTTTACTTAATCTTTGTGAACAAGTATAGCTATATTTGATTCTTTTTAAAATTAGAAAAGGATAAAGCTTGATCTTTAAACATGGTCTTACCAAGATTATACAACGCCGCCTCTAAAACAGCTTTCAAAGCTGCTAAGAGTCAATTGATCTTTAACAGAGGTTTAGCTACTTCTCCAGCTTCAACTGGTAAAGTTAGGTGAGTATTTATTCAAATTTTATATCCAATTGATACGTGGGAAACAATTTAAAGAGGTAATAAGGCAAGGAATTCAACAATTGAGTCAATTGATTTGATTTATTTGTTGTTGTTGTCGAGAAACGTTGATGGTTTTGGCGATCAGGGGTGGAGGGGGTGTTTTTCCTCGAGGAAAATTCCCAACGAAAACATCAACAAATGGATCAATATCAAATCCAATTGATCTAATCATTCAATTGATCTGATATGATAACAATGCAAATTATACAATTGAACTTGATCTTTTTATTCAATTGATGTGTTGTTGTTTTAAGATCTTTAGATCTTTAAACTTTTCATTGGTTCCTTTTTGCCCATTCCGAGATTTTTTTTTTTCCTTCGTCGAGGGAAAAAAAAAATCACGTATCAAATAAACATCAATAATACAACAAGAATACTAACTAAGTTACCATTAGAGCTGTTATTGGTGCTATTGTCGATGTTCAATTCGATCAAGGTAACTTGCCAGCTATTTTAAATGCTTTAGAAATTAAAACCCCAAATGGTGCTCCATTAGTTTTAGAAGTTGCTCAACATTTAGGTGAAAACACTGTTAGAACTATTGCTATGGATGGTACTGAAGGTTTAGTTCGTGGTGAAGCTGTTTCTGATACCGGTTCTCCAATCACTGTTCCAGTTGGTCGTGAAACTTTAGGTCGTATTATTAACGTTGTTGGTGAACCAATTGATGAACGTGGTCCAATTAATACTAAACAAAGAAATCCAATTCATGCTG
>JAKTWT010000160.1:0-45978 GCA_030582155.1 Hansenula lynferdii | reverse complement strand
CATTATTAGCATTACATGGTGAATCTTCAGGTGAAGATAAAGGTAAAAAAACCACTGGTGCTTTTAAAGATGAAGTTTTAGAAACTGTTTAAACATATATGAATTAAGTTTGTAAGATATGGGGAAAAAGTTTGGTGTTTGTTTTGTATATTATGAGTTTTATATCTCCAATGTGATGAAGTTCTTTGGGGTTAATTTGATGTAGATAACTTGTAAGTGAATGATTGACGGGCTTTGCAATTGTGGTGGATCTTCAAGATCCCCGAGAACCACAATTTAAAACTAGGCATGTAAAAAGAATAAGAACAAGAATATACAAGAACTACGAGATGAAGCAACTTGAGCAAACCTATTATCACCTTCTCTATTGTTACATTTCTACAAAGTCTTCCATTTTTCTTCACTATTCTTTGCTACGCCAACTTGTGGCTATTTCATAATCTCGAATGTGGCTGTTGAAGTTTCACGTGATATGACTTAACTTTACCAGAGAATTATCGAACATACAGCATCAAATTCTCAACACCCTTATAAAAGGGGATTTAATCCCCGTTCAAAACTCTTCAAGTATCAAATTTAATCAATTCATATTCACTCTATCAAACAATGTCTATTCCACAACCTTCAAACGGTACTTTACGTCTTGGTTCAAAAGCTCCAAATTTCAAAGCTGATACATCAAATGGTCCAATTGACTTTTATGAATTCACTGGTGATCAATGGACAGTTTTATTCTCTCATCCAGATGATTTCACTCCAGTTTGTACCACTGAATTAGGTGCTTTTGCTAAATTACAACCAGAATTCGAAAAGAGAAACACTAAATTAATTGGTCTTTCCGCTAACAACACTGATTCCCACAAGGCTTGGATTAAAGATATTGATGAAATTACTGGTTCAAAATTATCTTTCCCAATTGTTGCTGATCCAAAGAGAGAAGTTGCCTTAGCTTATGATATGATTGATCATCAAGATGCTACCAATGTTGATGACAAAGGTGTTCAATTCACTATTCGTTCAGTTTTCATCATTGATCCAAAGAAAAACATTAGATTAATCTTAGCTTATCCAGCTTCTACCGGTAGAAACACCGCTGAAGTTTTAAGAGTTTTAGATTCTTTACAAACTGGTGACAAGAACAGAATTACCACTCCAATCAATTGGGTTCCAGGTGATGATGTTATTGTTCATCCATCAGTTTCAAATGATGAAGCTGCTACTTTATTCCCAAAATTCAGAATTGTTAAACCATACTTACGTTTAACCCCTCTAGATGTCGCTCAAAAATAACTAACCGATCATAAATTATGAATATCATACACTGGTTTGTATGTTTTTGTATCTAGGTTTAATAGAAAAAAGTTTCCATTTGTTTATATTTATTTGTTGTAGAAGTGAATTGAGCAGTAATTAGGCTTCTGTTTCTACATTGATTTGTAGATAATTGAGATACAAAGCTAGTTGACCATGAGAGCCACACGGATGGGTTCAAGATAGCATTTAACTTGTATTTGTATAATTTCAGTATAAGTTTAATGAGCCACAGCAGGTATTTTCATCACGTGACTTAATTTTGAAAACTGGCTGAGATATCCGTCAAACAATTTCTTTTATTCTAATAGTATAGCTGTATGAGGGCAATTGATAGTTAAGTTCGAATCTAATTATGTTAAAATTTAATACTATGTCAATAAAGCTATTGAACAGGAATCAATTTAAGTTGATGTTAGGCCTAGTAACAACATGATCATCAAGACGATATCAAGATCTTTTCAATTAAATAAAAGTTTCACCCAGGGTTTTCATAAGGCTTTCTAGCTAGGAAATTGACGGACCAATTGATCCACAATCATCCTGTTTGAAGTTTATCTGGAAAATTTCTTGGTCTGGGCCTATAAGAGTCAAGTAAAGAAGTAATTATATATGACACGACCAGACTGCTATTAATAAGTATTAAGTACTAAGTAATCACCAGTACAACTGCTTAAAATAAGTATAACCGTTCAAGATTTACCATTCACCTTCACCCTGTTTTCCCTGAAGGGATCATACGTGTGAATGCTTTAAGCTCAATTACTATGAAACTGGTCCTGGGTATGATCGAGATATTATTGTGATTGAGATATATCTAGCAGATCATGGAAGTGAAAGCCTTAACCAACCGGGCATGATAATATCTTGTTTCATAGTATGTACATCCACTCGTCAATTGATGGAACGTCCTGGTGTGTTCTTGTTGAACCGAGTCCACTAAGGCCCACTGTTACATATAATCACCCGTTGAATTGTTTCATAGTTGACCCAAGGGCTCATAGAGCCAGACAAAACCACATAAAGTTGCATTGTGTGCTTTGGCTTCTACACGGTAAATCTATGAACTCATGCAAAGCAGCAATTTTGAAACAGTTTTGTACTTTTCGCATGGGCTTTTTTGGGATTTACGAAAGTTGGTAAAGTTATAAGAAATTAAAACAATATGCATTTTTATGCAGAAACCAACAGGATTTGCAAATTTGATGTAGTTTTGTAAAAACCGAATTTGGATGTTATAAAAGTACATCAAAAGGCCCTTTAATTAAAATCTGATACTACAATGACACAACAATAGTCTGCTTTGATACAACGTTGAAGATGGACACGATACACTCATTGTCACTACACAACAACAAGTCATCGTCTCAGATGGATTTCAGCAACCCTTCAGCAATGTCCAATTCAACCGAACACAGTGGGATATGGGAAGATAACTATGATATCAAGCTACAATACCTCGTGGACAGTGCTAAGAATGACTTCCAAGGGTTTGAGTCAATAGAGCAGGATGATGAGTACCAAGACTTTGGGTCTTCTCCTTCCAGTTTACAATCATTTGAGTCCAATATAATAGGAGATGAAGAACCAATAAGCACACCTTCCTTCTCTGTGGAGAGTAGTGGATTACCATCACCAAGTATAAAAGAAGAACAATTTAGTATAAATAATGAGCTAAGGAGAAACCATCAAGATGGATACCCTTTCCCATATCTAGAGAATCTACCGTTTAATCATGAATATCACAACTCATTACCAAGAAATCCTAATAGATTTATGCTTACACCAATAGATACACCAGCTATCCCATTCAACGATCCAAGATTCCCACCATCCACTGATATGGAGACGTACTCAAATTATTTAAGAGTGATGAGACAAACACAAGATTTCTCTGTTGTGGAAATTAATGAGAATGAAGAATTTAAAGATCAATCATATACATCATTTCAAGGACAATTCTTATCTGATGAGATTTATCCACAAGTTATCACTACAAATGAATCAAGAAAAGAAATTCCACATTCGGCACAGTCTACTATAACACAACCATCATCAGCTGGATCCATGACACCAGTTTTTTCATCTGCCCCAACATCTGCATCTACATTATCCACACCATTATCTACAACTAGGAAACAAATTTTTAAAAAACCAATCCATGGTAGACGCAAACGAGCACCAAAGCAATATAAAGCCATTTATGATGATAATGGTAAAAGTATTGAAGATCAATTGAAAGATAATAAAGAAATTTGGGATTTAATAACTCAAAAGAAGAAAAAAGGTATTTATAAATGTACACATTGTACTGAAATTTTCAAAGATTTAGTGGATTTAGCAAAGCATATGGATTCAAATAAGATTGCACGTTCACATCGTTGTCCATTTAGTAATTGTCCTTGGTCAATAATTGGACTTCCAAGACGTGCTGAAGTTAGAAGACATTGTGCAGCTCAACATGCTTATGTTATAAGTTTTGATAATGATAAAAGGGAAACACCAGAGAGTACAATTGCAGAGAAATATTGTTGTGATTATAAATATTGTGATAAATCATTCAAGAGAAAAGATGCCTTACAAAGACATGAAAAATTAGTTCATTTAAATCCAGAGAGTAGATTTAATAAAAGAATTGAAAAAGTTAAATTGAATGAACTTCACAAGATGGAGAAGAAGAATAGACAAATGGGTGCAAATAGTATGATTACACCTTCTAGAGAGGAGTTTTAATTAGATTCTAGACAGAAATGAGATATACGACTATATAGTTATGATTAATTGTAGATGACTGACATTCTCCAATGTCTCAATCATTAAAGCTTCTAAGCGAGATCAAAGACATGGATTTATCCATGCTTCTGTCGATCCTTTTTCAAACTAACAAGTTCGTTTGATAGTAAAATAACACTACACTCTTGAGATCCCATCCCATCCCAATCCTGGCCATATCTGAGATATGCCATATCGAGCCAGCAGATCTCAAGTTCCCAATCAACTCAAACTCTTGTATGAAATAAGTATTGGTTTCATGATGATACAAGTCAGATGCAAGGAAAAGCAATTGGATTAAAAAGCCATATGCAAAGATGTATCAAATGTGTGGTTATATTTCTTTTGTAGATGTTACGGATATGCAGGTTGACGCGTCTCGGCTTGAGTGAAAATTGCAAGTGCCGAATTCGGAACTCACCAAAACGACTCAAAGAGATGAAGATAACTTGATGAAGATAACTTGATGATGGTTACTTTGGTGTACATGGTGCCTACACGAGCATGTGACTTCTAGAACTGTATGACTCTGGATATATAAGGAAGTACTTCTTAGTTTACTAATGTCCGTTAGCCAAATGCAGTGATACATGTTTCGAAACATCTTAAACGATACGACCCGTGTTTCGTACATCTAAGCAGCCGGTGTTTAGTCTATAATCACAGGAGAATGGGAAAATGGTGGACTTGCTACATATTATGGTGATGGTCTATGGACCATGGTTCCAGACTTAAACCAATGTACGTAACCCATGTAACTTGGTGCTTGAAACCAATTCAACTCAGAGTATCAACTCAGAGTACCATGAATCAAGACAAGTCAAGACTCCTCAAACGAAATGACTCTCGACCAGAGTTGAAACTGAACCTTTCAATCAAAGAAAAATCAATACCAAACATTTCCCTTTAAAAGGCGACCATGTCACAACCTACATAATTTGAAAGGTTAATATGTAAACGTTTCGAAAAAGATCATCGATGTTGTCGTATGTTTGTACTTGTTACATCTTGTTACAAATGTGCATATGTAAGTAAATGTACCTTGGGAAAAAAATGTGCACTACATCGAGTTGAATTGACAAGTTGACGACTAAAGGAAAAAACATCGAGTCAATATCCTGCCAGATTTGTAGCATGTATGATCTTTGAGTATATACTTGTATTTATACTGGATTGATTGATGGTGTTGGATACACTTCGAGGGATTTCAAAGGGTACCAAGCTTTTGAGTTAATATACTTCTGAATTCAAGTATCAGTTGATAATCTTCATATTTCTTATTTCTAGGTCACAACATGGTCTCAATCAACAGTATCTTCCTCCTTTTCATTTGATTCATCCACTTCATCCTCATCCTCTAAACTCTCAACATCAACTAATTCAAAATTTATAACCAAGATTGTATCACCAAATTCTGTTCCTAATTCACCACTTGTTCCCCTTTTCAAAACGTATCTAACCTTATTGAAATTTTCATTCAAATAATTTGATAAATTAATTTCATAACCACCTGGTAATTTAATATTAAAATTTGAGTTTTTTAAACTTAACAATCCAGAAAAGAAATCAAAATGATACGTATGATCTTTCTGAAAGACAAACTCTTCTAAATTTTCTACTTTTTGGAAAAACTTTTGACGATCAGCAGATTTATCAGGTATTAATGTATTATCATTTATAAGATCTTCTTTTATGAAATGTGTTTCCTGGGTTTGTGGTTTATCATTAATAACATTAAAACTTGATAATGCCTTACCATAAAGATATGGTTTCTCGGCATATAAATCACCATCGACACTTGGATCAACATATTTCTTGAAGATTGATAATCCAGTTGATGTACCATATGGTAAATAATCCTTTATAGGATTTGCAAAATCATTACCAAATAATAATTTATCACCAGTTATATCTTCATTAGGTGTAAATGATAATTGAATTGAGATATTGGCATCAGGATTGAATTTGAAATAAGTGGAGTCTGTAGTGGAATCTGTTGAATGTTCCCTGGAACCCAAGAAATCCTTTATCCTTAAATATAATTCCAATTCTCCATATTTTGATTTAATCTTTAATGGTGTTTCACTATTAACGGGGACAATTTGAACATTATCTGTCTCATAATCATTTGAAGCAGTTATTCTCAATGCATGTTTCTTACTAGAAGATGACCCCCACCAAGACATATTAAACTTTTAGTGGTTTATAAATCTTTAATTAAGTCAAAAGTGGAAACTGTCTTTGTAGCAATCTTAACATATATCTCCACGAGATTACGTAATAAAATAGAGACGCTAGCGTGGTTCGAATGGACGATTTTACGGTTTTCAATTCCCCGGAATGGGATTTTTAACGAGATTCGTTAGAGAATACGGAAAGACAGGAAGGTGAATTTTATAGACTGATGTAACTGATCTAGGATCTAGTGTTCATGATGATCTAGCTACTGTAGTCACAGTGGGTCTTACTTCCCAGATCATCATGACTATTCACGTTTCTCTGTAACTACATAGGTGATCTCTCGATCCTCAATTCTCAACTCTCAATTCCTAAATTCGTACATGGACATGATGGATCCATATACTCCATAATACTCCACAAAGTACACCTAATCACATACAATCAGCCCACTACTAATTCTGTCAAACTTCATTCCTTTTTTCGGCCGAGTGATCTCCCGAGTCGCCCTACCGAGCACACCTCGGAATGGACACACCCTCGAATCTCCACGGAAAACAGTGGACCACATGAGTTGCTGGCAATATATATAGGATCCATTTATTCCATAATTTTTATTCCCCTTGAATCATTGAATATAGATCAATTTTAATTAATTTTTCATAATGTCAAACAACTCATTAGCTCAATTGAAAGCCACTGGTACCGTTGTCGTTACTGACACTGGTGAATTCGAATGTATGTGGGAATTTTTGTTGGGAGATTTTGAATAAATACTAACACCTCTTTAGCAATTGCCAAATACACTCCACAAGATGCTACTACCAACCCATCTTTAATCTTAGCTGCTTCTAAAAAAGCTGAATATGCTAAATTAATTGATGTTGCCGTTGCTTATGGTAAAGAAAAAGGTTCATCAACTGAAGAAAAAGTTTCCATTGCCTTGGATCGTTTATTAGTTGAATTTGGTTCTGAAATTTTAAAGATTGTTCCAGGTAGAGTCTCAACTGAAGTTGATGCTAGATTATCTTTTGATAAAGAAGGTACTATCAAGAAGGCTTTACAAATCATTGAATTATACAAAGAACAAGGTATTAACAAGGATAGAATCTTGATTAAAATTGCTTCAACTTATGAAGGTATTCAAGCTGCTAGAGAATTAGAATCTAAATATCAAATCCATACCAACTTGACTTTATTATTCTCTTTTGTTCAAGCTGTTGCCTGTGCTGAAGCTAACATCACTTTAATCTCACCATTTGTTGGTAGAATTTTAGATTGGTACAAGGCCAAGACTGGTGAAACTTACACTGGTGAAACTGATCCAGGTGTTGTTTCAGTTAAGAGAATTTACAACTATTACAAGAAATTTGGTTACAAAACCATTGTTATGGGTGCTTCATTCAGAAACACTGATGAAATTAAAGCCTTAGCTGGTGTTGATTTCTTAACCATTGCACCAAAATTATTGGAAGAATTAATCACTTCTGAAGCTTCAGTTCCAACTGTTTTAGATGCTAAAGATGCTCAAAATGCTAAAGAAGAAAAAGTTTCATATGTTGATGATGAAGCTACTTTCAGATTCTTATTAAATGAAGATGCTATGGCTACTGAAAAATTATCTGAAGGTATTAGAAAATTCGCTGAAGATGCTGTTACTTTATCAAAAGTTCTTGAAGAAAAAGTTTTAGCTTAAACTGATTGATTCGGTTATTCGTTTATAGTTTTTAATCTTATGATTTGGAAGATGAATTGAATTGTAGAGTTTCGCGAATGATACATATTTATAAATCGCGTTTTTATAAATCAAAACATAAACAACAACAAAACAAATTTCCACTAGGAATAAACAAGATGTCACAGGAGTTGATATCTGAAGTGACAGAATATACTATAATGTATACGTTCAATGTTGTACAAAAAATCAAGAAATGGAACGATGGGAAGTTGAAATATTACAAGTTCAACAATAAAGTTCAAGTTTTCAATGAAGATAATATCTTGATTACATCTCAATTTTTACCAAATGATAGAAGCTTAATAGAAGGTAATGAATTTAAAATTGGTAGTGTATTAGTTATGATTGAAGAAATGGTTAAACGGAGTGAAAGGGATATAACTGGTGTTTTCCAAAAGGGCAATTCAAATCATAATATTAAAGAGACAATTATAAGGACACCATTAAAGGATAAACCGATGAATAAACCTCTAAGTTTAGGGAAAAGAAGAGTTGGGTTGAGTCGGAATAAGACTCCATCTAAACTTAGTCAAAAAAGATCACAAGAAGAAAAGGCAAATACACCTTGTGTGAAGAAAGTTAAAACTATAGAAACACCCAAATATGAAGAAGAACCAATGTTGATCCCATCGGATAAATGTTTGCTATTAGCACCGGAACCTACCCAGATCCATTGGGATGAACCAATGAATAAGTGTAAAGATGCTAGGATTCAAAAATCATTAAATTTAATCACACCAAAGAAAACACCAATACGTATTGGTAAAAAAACAAGAGAATTAATTAAAGTTAAACCAGATGTTGAAATTTATGCTAGTGATGAAGAGATTGATAGTCAAAGTCAAGAGGAAATTGGGATAACACAAACAAAGACATATAATTATGGAGAATCAAGAATTAAGGTTAGTGAATTGAGAAGAATGTAATATATGGAAGTTAATATCCGCGCGATGAATTTTTCATCGGCAAAAAAAAAACGGCCTTGGATTCGGATACGGACAACCGAAACTACAATTTTATCATATATCATAAAGTTAATTATAGTATACACCGTCTAATCCAGAGAGGAACAAAGAAGAAGAAGAGAAATAAGGAATATTAAATAAAATGTCATAAAGTTCATAATAGCATGGGTGGTTAATATTAAAATTCAGGAATCAATTGAAATTCATCTTTAATGTTAACTTTATTTAAATCAAATTGATCCCAATTAAATCCATAATCATTTTCTAATGGAGTCTCTATAAGTTTATTTTCCATCATGTTTAAATTTAAATCAAGATTATTTGAATTTTCATTTAAAGAATAAACAGGTGACATTATTGAAGAATTTATTGAATTTGTATCATCATTTGATAAATCTGTATTTATCATTAAATCATTTGATAATAATCTATCTAATGAGTTTGTTTCTATTGATGAAGAAAGTGATTTTTGCTTTGGATGACCAAGACATGAATGAGAATGACAATGACCATGATGATGAGGTTTATGAATATGAGATTCAGAATGATATCTCTTTGGGATTGATATTGTTGGAGATGGTAATGGAGTTGTCACAGATGAAGGTGATGAACTATTTGATTGAGAATTACCAGTAGAACCAGTCACATTGGTAATTTCATCAATTGTATAATCATGATTTGATTGTGATAAATTTTGTAATTTTTCATTTGATAATAATGTATTAATTACTTTATTTAAATCAATCTCGGAATCGTTATATATCGTATCATCATTAATAAACTGTGATATTTCACTTGGTGATTGAGCCTTGGCTAATAGTTGATTCATAGATTGTATCAATATTGATACTCTTGTTTCTAGTAAATCCACATAGCTCGAAGGATACGTCTTGTCAGCTTTCTTCTTGTTGGTCATGTATGTACAGATCTTGTTATCCTGGAGACATCTCGTGCAAGGTCTTTGACCGTCACATTTGGTCTTGGACTTGCGACAGCAGTCACAGGCTTTACTGACTCTCTTCTTATGGTGTTTCTCTGGTGAACTAGGCATTGTTGATGTTTGTATCTATTTCTACAACTCGATAAACAGGATATGCTTCTGCTTAAATATCATGTTCATCTTTGGCTCGGGTTGAACTGGCTTTGATAAGTCCGCGTTTTAAAGCATTATACATAACTAAAATGCCTCTCGGGACGTGAGGTTATTTGAACGAAAGCTGGCACATAAACTTGCTACAGCTGATCGCAGTTTAATTCCCACAATCAACTTCACCAAATCGGCACGGGAATACCACAGACGGACTAGCTCAAACTTTAGTCACGGACCGGGATAGCTGGTTTAGTCATGGTGTTGAATGCAAACAATGCTAAGTACTAGCTGCTTGCTATTTCTAAGCTCTGACTACTGCGGGTACGTCTCCCTGTATCGGTAAATATCGCCATTCTGTGATAGTAAGAGGAAAGTGTTCTAGACGTATCGGTCCAGTTCAGCCATATGCGTTAATAAAGAGACATGGACTCCATAGGGTTCCAAGAAGTTGCCAGTTGTAGATCTTAGGTTAACCGTTGACACGTCTAGACCTTTCCTTGACACAATCGTAAATAAGCAGGGTGTGTGGTGTGTGGTGTAGTTTGTAGTTTGAACGGATGTTGATATCCAATATTCATATAGTCTCTTTATTGTCTAGCTATATATCACCCCCAGTTTTCTAGCATTTACGAGATGTGCAAATGACAGGACTCTTGGTTATGACCTGATAACAGCTCAATAGACCACCAATGCACATCATCATCGTATCATATACACCTCTATGTGCCCCTCGATTACAGTATGGCTGTATCCATTTGAGCCATTAATACTTTATTGTTTAACCTTTATCGTACAAGATAAATGAGAATCGATCAAGGACGAATTATGCAACAAGTTATTTTGCGAGACACATGTTTAGTTTGAGGATCAATCATAATTAATCGCAAAAAAGGCGAATATTAGGCTCAGTTAAAGTTAACCGTTATAAACCCATCAAACCAGGAATAGCACAAGTTGATACTTTTCCAAAGACTTCTACAATCAAGTGATACCATGGTACAAATGATAGACCCGGTTCATTCCTTCGCAACTTGGCATACAGTCTCAGTTCAAGACATTGTACAATTCCAGTTCAATTGGATCCAATTATCAACTTGTTGATACAATTTATTATTGGATTTACATACAACCAAACAGCTAAAATAATCATAAACAAACGAATTCGCTGTTTTTTGACCAAAAAAATTCGCGGAAAATAGAAAAAAAAAATGATTACATAACCCATTACATAATCATAATCATATCTCGATGTTTTCAAAAAGCTATTGCCACCAAATTACAACAAGTTAATAAGAAACGTTTAACAATCAATTACCTACAATGCAAAGATTACAAAGATTATTAGGACAAACAGGTGGATTAGGAGGTGCTCCTCCACAAGATGGGCCAGTGGTCGATAATAAAGAAACAGTTTATATTTCATCTTTAGCATTATTAAAAATGTTAAAACATGGTAGAGCAGGTGTTCCAATGGAAGTTATGGGTTTAATGTTGGGAGAATTTGTTGATGATTATACTGTTCATGTGATTGATGTCTTTGCCATGCCACAATCAGGTACTGGTGTTTCTGTTGAAGCTGTTGATGATGTTTTCCAAACAAGAATGATGGATATGTTAAGACAAACTGGTAGAGATCAAATGGTTGTTGGTTGGTATCATTCTCATCCAGGATTTGGATGTTGGTTATCAAGTGTTGATATAAATACTCAACAAAGTTTTGAACAATTAAATAAAAGAGCTGTTGCTGTGGTGGTGGATCCAATACAATCTGTAAAGGGGAAAGTTGTTATTGATGCATTTAGATTAATTAATTCTTCAGCTTTAATGATTGGTGCTGAACCAAGACAAACAACTTCAAATGTTGGTCATTTGAATAAACCATCAATCCAAGCTTTAATTCATGGATTAAATCGTCATTATTATTCAATGAATATTGATTATAAAAAAACTCCATTAGAAACAAACATGTTATTAAATTTACACAAGAAGGAATGGCAATCAGGTCTTGTATTAAATGATTATGAACATAAAGAAAGTAAAAATCAACAATTAACAAATCAAATGGTTAAAATTGCAGAACAATATGTTAAAAGAGTCGAAGAGGAGAAAAATCTTGATGAAGATCAATTGAAAACAAGATACGTGGGGAAACAAGATCCAAAAAAGCATTTATTAGAAACTGCAGAGGGGTTAATAGAGGAAAATGTTGTTGGTGTATTAACTGGATCTGTTGATTCTATTGCAATTAAATAATTTGTTCCCATATTTGAATATAAGTTTCATTAAGAAATAAAAATTCCTTCTCTTTGGAAATTATTTGTAAATCTTGTAATTGTATCCATTCATCATTTGGTTTCCTTAATTGAATTTTCCAATTACTTTGTTCATTATCTGAAATTTCATGAATTATATTGGAAATTAATTTAAATTTACATCCACAGAATTCCATCTCTAGCGGGAAATCCACTAATGTTTGATTCCGTTCTTTAATATTATTTGAATCTTTAAACCTATTGAAATGTAATATCAAATATTTAGGTAATTTTAAAATCTTGAATTTTTTCAATTCACCATTAGGCATAATTTGCTCTGTAGAGTCACTATAAATTTTCAATAAATTTGTTAATTTAACTTGTTGAACCTCTTGTATGGTTTTATTATTCCTTAGGATAGAAACCGGGGGTAAATCCACATTTAAAATCCAAAATTTAGTTATATTCTCTATCCATTGAACATTTTCATTTTGCCTACTTTGAATTTGAATTTTCCCCTGGAATGCCTTACTCAACACGGTGTCATCATCTTGTTTCAATGATTTGTTTAAATTATTTAAAATCCAAACAAGGAAATCCCTTGGATCACTTTTCTTATCAATACTAAATTTTTTATTTGAAATTGTAGAAATATATTGTAAAAATTCATGAGGTGAGACATGATTTTTGAAAAGCCTTGATGACCATAACTTCTTCATTAAAATTGCAAATCTTTTGTTAAATTCCCCTTTGTAATTATCTAAGGACGTAACTAGCACTTTATCACGGATTAATGGGATATGTAAAATTGCCTGTAGTATAACATTTGAATAATCATTACACTTCATGTTATTCATCCCTATAAACCCCGGTGTATATTCATTCCCATTAAGATCTTTACTTTTTTCATCTTTTTCTAACTTGATTATATCCTCCTTTGTATAATTTGGTAATATTTGATATTTAATATCATCTAATGATGAATTTAAAACTTCATAATTCTCAGGGAGGATAAATATTTTCAAATTGTTAAAGCTTATAAAGACATGATGATCTTCATTAATACTATGATTAAATCCATTTGAATTTGATGAACGACCTTGGAAATATTTACCACAAATTAAACATCCATAAATATTTATATTTGATAATGATACACTGCAAATTTTTTCAAAATCGAAATCTAGTCTCTTTCGATCAATTGTGTCTAGATAGATATCACCTGATGGTTCCAGCTTGGGTCTTTTGTTTGGAACTTCTTCATCACTCATTTTGATAATCTTGAAAAGTCTTGTTTATAAATTTAAACTGTCAAGTTTTTCCGGTTTTTTTCTATATACAAAAATCCGCGAATTTTGTATATAAAGGATTAAACGGGAAACAATATAAAACAATATACGTGCTATTTATTCATTTATTCATTGATTAGTTGAAAAATTCAAACATGTCACTTTCTCCAATTGGTATTGATATCGGGGCGTATAAAACAGTCATCTCTGTGAGTTAAATATAGCAACTTTATCAGAATTAATAACTAACCCTATAGGTTGTTCAAAATGGTGGTGTTGATGTATTACTTAATAGTTATTCCAACAGATCAACACCTTCATCATTAACATTTACTTCAAAATGTAGATTATTTGGTGATGATTCTAAAGGTCAAAGTATTCAAAATTTCCAAACAACAATTACACAATTTAAGAATTTAATTAAATTTAATAATAGATTAGAAAATGAATTTATTTCTGCCCATTTAGAAGAACGTAAACATGAATTAGGTATTGTTATTCAAGATGAATTTTATGGTTCTGTACAACTTTATGCCATGTTTTTATCAAGTCTTAAAACTCAAATCATTGAAAATGGAGTAAAATTAGGGAAATGTGTAATTAGTGTACCTGGGAATTATTCACCATATGAAAGAAGATTAGTTAAAATTGCCTCTTCAATTGCCGGATTAAAAGATGTGGTTGTTATAAGTGAAGTGATTTCCTCGGGGATTACATATGCTATGAAGAATCATGTTAATGGGACACCGGAACAAAGACATGTTATTGTAGATGTTGGATATTCACAATTAACTATAAGCTTGTTGAATATATCTGATAAGAAAGTCATTGTGGAGAGAAGTCATGTTGATGATTTAATTGGTGGGAGATATATTGATAAAATAATTTGTGATAATTTATTAGCAAAACAAGGGTTGAGTTTTGACATTCATTCTAAACCGTATCAACGAGTATTAAAAGAATGTGAAAAATTAAAAAAGATTCTTAGTGCAAATTTATTTGTTTCTGTTAATATTGAAAATGTTACAGATGATCAAGATATCATTACAAGTATTAAAAGGGAAGAATTTGAAAAATGGATCAATGAAACGCAATTGACAAGAGTTAAAGATGCTATTAAACAATTTCAACACAAGAAGGATCAATTCACTAGTGTGGAATTAATTGGTGGAACTTCAAGGATTCCTGTAATCAAGGAGATTATTTCCAAAGGGTTCCAAAGTGAAATATCTGTTACATTAAACCAAGATGAAGCTATTAGTATTGGTGATGCATTTTTATCAACAATATTCACCAAGAATTTACATACAAACCATTATAAATTAAAAGATTATAATTTAACAAAAGTGGATTTTTTCATTCATAAAGAAAAATTTTCAAATGTTATACATGGTTATAAAAAAATTCCACAATTTAAAACAATTGAATTTGAAATTGATGGTAATTTCCAAATTGAAGCTAAAAATCATCATGTAATCTTGGGACGTTGGGATATTTCAAATTTTGATAAGGCGGGCCCACAACTGGTCAAGGTAGAGATTGCAATGACACTTGGTGGTGAGTTGGAAATAATATCTGCAAATCAATGTAAATTAATTTCACAGAATAAAATTAGCAAGATGATATCAGGTGATAAAAGAGAATATGAATCAATTAATGAGTTGTCAATTTCTGAAGTTTCAATCATTGGTAAAAAGCATTTACATCATTATATTAAACAACAAGATAAATTATCTCAATTGGATTTAGAAGATAAATTAAACAAGGAAGCCAAGAATCAATTAGAATCAAGTATATATAGAACTAGAAGAAAATTAGATACAGATGCATTAGCCAAATATGGAACTACATTAGATCAATTAGAAGATTGGTTATATGAAGATGGAGAAGATGCACCAACGGATGTTTATAAAGAGAAATTAGCATTTGTGGAGAGTCTTTAATACATTATTATACCCCAGAGATTATGTAATCCAACCGGCACCGGCTTCCCGCACGGGGCACCAGCAGACTCCGCTGGCGGCGCTGGTGCCGTGCGAGCTAGGCAGGGCCCTGCCTAGGGGTCTGCCTAGAGGCTACACAGAGCCCCGCCTACGGTACAAGATCTCCTTCAAGAACCGAGATTCATATAAAAGTTTAACGGTTAATCACGATGTAATCAGGGCTGTTAGACGTTATAAAATGACACAAAAGATACCCCAGGGTGTTTGATTCTTTATAACATATGAACATGGATATCGATAACTGATACCTCATCAATAAACAATACACAATACACCCATACTATTACCAATTAGTAATTATATCTATTAGCTATAGATTATTTCACACGGCTTTTCTTTTGAAAATTTTCATGCAAGGCGAAAAAGTAATGTGACACCAAAGACTTATGAGATGAGATGAGCTCTGGTGATTAGTTTGTTCACCCTTTAACGGTATGAATCACTGCATCTTTTTGCCTCGAGAAATTTTCATATATAAACTTGAGGTGGCCCATAATTGCAATCCTTGACATTACACTATACACCACAAACATGTCCTCAATCAAAGACAAGGCATACGAGGATGTCTCGTCACAGGATCCATACACAGAGACATCAACCTCTACAAAGAAGAACCCATACAACAAGTTTGTGGACTCGTTCAAGCAGCTGGAGTTTGACGAGTCCCTCATTACACCAGACATGACACCGGCTGAACAGACCAACGTCAGACTGTCCCACACACCATTGCAACGCTCTCTGAAGCAGAGACATCTACAGATGATCTCCATTGGGAGCTCTGTCGGTACGGGGCTCTTTGTGGGTAGTGGGACTGCTCTGCGGACAGGTGGTGCTGCGAGCCTGCCCATTGCGTTTGCCGTGGTGGGTACGTTCCTGTTCAGCGTGATCCATGGGCTGGGTGAGCTGGCTGTTGCTTATCCCATGCCCGGTGCCTTTTCAGCCTACGCTACCAAGTTTATCGACCCTTCATGGGGGTTTGCCATGGGGTGGAACTACGTGTTCCTATGGCTTGTTGTGCTGCCGTTAGAGATCATCGCAGCTGCTTTGACCATTGAGTTCTGGAACGACGAGATCAATTCCGTGGCATGGGTCGCTATTTTCTACGTCTTGATCATGTCCATTAACCTGTTTGGTGTGAAGGGCTATGGTGAAGCCGAGTTCATCTTTTCGCTCATCAAAGTCGTTGCTATCGTGGGGTTCTTGATCCTAGGTGTCGTGCTCGTTTGTGGTGGTGGTCCAGCTGGTGGGTTTGTTGGTGGTGAGTTCTATCGTGATCCTGGTGCTTTTACAAACGGGTTCAAAGGGTTTTGTTCTGTGCTTGTCACAGCTTCATATGCGCTAGGTGGTTCTGAATTGATTGGTGTCACCGCTGCAGAGACTAAAAACCCAAGAAAATCACTACCATCAGCTATCAAGCAAGTGTTTTGGAGATTGATGCTATTTTATCTAGGTGGATTAACTCTTGTTTCGTTACTAGTGAAATCAACAGATAAAAGACTTTTAGGTACCTCGTCAGCTGATGCCTCTGCGTCACCTTTTGTCATTGCAATTAAAAACGGTGGTATAAAAGGTTTACCATCAGTGATGAATGTTGTTATCCTTGTATCTGTTCTCTCTGTGGGGAACTCTGCCGTTTATGGTTGTTCAAGAACTTTAACTTCATTAGCTGCTCAGGGTCTAGCACCTCAAATCTTTGGCTATATCGATCGTATGGGTCGTCCAATCTTTGGTATCGCCCTTAATGGTCTAAGTGGACTATTATGTTTCATCGTGGCAAATAAGAAAATCCAAACAGAAGTTTTCACATGGTTATTAGCAATTTGTGGGTTATGTATCCTAATCACTTGGATAACCATTTCATTTTGTCATATCCGTTTTAGAATGGCAATGAAAGCACAAGGTCGTACATTAGATGAATTAGCATTTAAATCTCATGCAGGTTTAATAGGATCTATATATGCAGCCATCTTAATGATTGTCGTCCTAGGTTTACAATTTTGGATTTCATTATTCCCACTTGGTTCACCACCAAGTGCTGAATTGTTTTTCCAAAATTATATTGGATTACCAATTTTCTT
Source organism: Hansenula lynferdii (assembly GCA_030582155.1). Taxonomy (NCBI): domain Eukaryota; kingdom Fungi; phylum Ascomycota; class Saccharomycetes; order Phaffomycetales; family Wickerhamomycetaceae; genus Hansenula; species Hansenula lynferdii. The sequence goes on along the minus strand of JAKTWT010000160.1, from coordinate 28,302 downwards.
AGCTTTATACATTGGTAGAAAATTATGGGTTTGGAAATTTTGGGAACTTGCTCCATTAAATGAAATTAATTTAGATAGTGGAAGGAAAGATATTGATTTAGATCTATTAAAACAAGAAATTGCAGAGGAAAAGGAATTTATTAAATCAAGTCCCTTTTATTATAGAGTTTTCAAATTTTGGTGTTGAGTCACCTTCATCTTGCATATTATTTTTTTATAAACACGCACTTTTAATGATCTTTGGAATGATTTTATAATTGCATATGTCAAATTGACAAATTAATAAATAGTTTAATGAATCAACTATTATAATGAACTACATTGTAGAAATACCATTCATCAATCATAAAACATACACATATTCACTTATTTGATCTAACTTTTTGTAAACTATTCAACAATTTATCATAAACTTCATCAACTCCAACAATTTCTTCAAAACTATTTGAATCACTATCTAAATAATCACTTGTATATCCAGAATTTAATGTAGAATTCTCCTTTGAACTCTCTTTAATAGATGGATAAATACTATGAAGATTAAATCGATGATCATTAACATTTTCAATAAGATCACTTATAGAATTTATACCTTTTGCTTTTATAACTGCATCACGAAGTTCTTCACCCGAGGGTAATTTAGTCCATTGAGCAAAATCATTTTGATTTATTGGTTTATTCACCGTTGGTTTAGTAATAGGTTCAGGTTGAGGTGGTGATTGCATTGCTAATTGATCATTTGGATATAATTGACGTTGTTGTTGTACGAAAAACCCCCATCTATGAAATTCACCTTCTTCTTCTTCTTGTCTTTTAGCTTGCATCGAAGTTTGCGATATAGATCTTAATAAAATTGGTTTCCCAGTGGCAATATCAATTGGAGTTTCTTTACCTTCATTTAATTCAATAACCATTTGATGAGGTTGAACATCTTGTTGTAAATTAACATCATCATTTAAATTTTGGAAAATTTCTAAAATCTTGGATAATGAAGTATCCAAAAAATAAAATCGAAGTAAATCTTCCTTTTCTTTTAATGATAACAATTTTTGTTCCTGTTTGGTCAACAATTCATCAATTGTCTTGTTGATATTTAATCGACTTTCATTAATCTTATTTAAAAATTTCTTCTTTAAAAATTTCTTACTAAATTCATCATTTTCAATTTCATTAGTATTAAATTTTTCCAATAATTTACCTGCAGTCTCAGCGATTAAACTTCCATCAAATAATATATCATCATGTGAATCTAAATGATGTTCCTCATCACCATGCATTGTTCTTTCCATATTTCTCATCAAACAAACTGCAATTCTTGAACTAATTTTTTCATCAATTAAATCATAATCAATATCTAAATTAACTATAGTTTTAGATGATTTGATTGCACTGTATAAAGTAGCTGCAGCAGCATGACTTATAGATGTTTGATTCATTATACTTAAATGAATCAAATGTTGACATTTTGGTATAATACCTGATAATATACCAAAACTTTGAGTTGATAATTCATTAGAATCTAAATGTAATCTTTGTAAATTGGGGAATCTTGGTAAATACTTGTTTAAATATGGCATAATCCCGGGGAAAATTCCTCTTAAATTACTTAAATCCAAAAATCTTAAATTATCCAATTTTGAAACTGATCTAATTAATAATGCCATATCTTCAACATTCTCCACACTTGTATTATTAAATGATAAACTTGTTAATTTGGTGTTTTCACAACTTGATAATCTTTTAATCAATGGTTTTAAATTCCCATCAATTGATAAATCATTAAACCCCAAGTCAACACCTTCACATGTAGAATTTGATTCAGTCATCCAATGTGCTAATTTTTTAATTTGATCATAATTTAAATCCATACAAACAAGTCCTAATCTTTTTGTTGATAATGCAATTCCTGTATCAATCAATTGTGTAAAAATTTGTGTGGAAATTTTACAACCATTCATAATTAATTCTTGAATCCCCTGTCTATGATTCAAAGTATCAATAAATAATGACCAATCCATTTGTGATCTATGATGTGTTTGAGGTAATTCTGGTTTGATTTTCATTTGTGATATATCCAATTTACAAATTGATGAATTTCTTGAAAGAAATTTACAAAGATATTTCCAACCTAATGAATCAATTGGTACATTTTTCAATGAAAGTTTTTCAATACTTTTGGATGCAATAACTGAAGATAATAATATTCTCAACATCTCTGTTGTCATTGTAACATTATCAAAGATTAAATTCTTGATGGGCACAATAGAAATAAAATCACTAAATGAATAAATATCAATCAATGTTGGTTTAGGGTTCAACATCTTTAAAGTTGATAATGGTGAATGTTTATTCTTCAATTGTTTTAAAGTTGCTGGGATTGGTAAAATTTCACGTAAATGACAACAACGAGTATAAATTAGCTCTAATGGAATATCTTTTTGTTCATTTGCAGGTTCTTCTTCATAGTGATGTTCATGTAGGTGAATAGGTTTATCAATCTCTAAATTTACCACATCAACTTGATGTGCAACATCAGCATCTTCTTCATCTTCTTCAGTTGGTACAGCACGTTCATGTTTCTTTAAAGGTTTAAACTGTTTAACTTCATTGGCAATTCTCTTTGCAGCAAAATGAGCTTCTTGTGCATGTTTCTCAGATTCTTCTAATGCACGTCTTTGAAATTCCATAACTTGTTTCAATTCTTTTTCATCATATTTCTTAGTCTCTGTAGCTTGAGATTCATTTGTAATACCAACGTTTAATTTAGAAGGACCAGCAACAAGATCTTCTACAATTACAACATTACCCTTTTTAGGTCTTCTTGATGGAATTTGTTGAGGTGGATCATCTGGTAATTTATCCAAGGCAAATGTAACACGACGTAATCTAACATTTGCTAAGCTTTGAATTGGTAATGAAGAACGATTTGGATTATTGTTCAAGATAACTCTTTCCTGTTGTTGTGATTGAGGAGATGTACTTTTAAAATGAGATCCTAATAAAAATGCAGAATTTGGAGAAATGGAGTCAACAGAAGATGGCATAGATTTAGGAGTTGATGGCATTGATTTTGGGGTAGAAGGTATTGATATTGGTTCTGAATATTGTTTTGGTGATTGCGTTGATACATTTGAAGATTGTTGTTGTGGTTGTTGTTGTGATTGTTTTGAGCTCTTCAGTTTTGAGAAAGCACTGAATATTGACTTTTTAGGTTTTGCAGGTGCTGGTGCTGGTTTGGCAGTTTGTTGTTCATTCAATGAGTTGGATCTTTTCAACGATTCAGTGGATGAGACAGATCTTTTACCATTAGATGCTGGAGTCGCATTTGGAGTTGTAGTTGGCTTGGTCTTTAATGAATCAGAAGCAGATCTTGGTCTGGACTTGAACCCATTTTCTAACAATGAACGATGATGAGGTTCGTGATTGGCATTTGCATCTTGTTGATGTTTTGAAACTGCACCTTCATTGGACATTGTAGGACTCGGTAACAAAGAAGAGTTACCCCCGTTGACACTTGTGTTTGAGACCTTATCCTTTGGAGTATTGTTAGCAGTAGCAGTAGCAGCAACATGGCCATTCTGACCTATATTAGCAGCACCATTGACATTATGGCCATTAGCAGCAGAAGCAGCGGCCTTCTTGGATTTCTTCTTCCCTCTATAAAACCAATCGACATTCAAATTTGAGGCATCTTCGTGCAATAAATTCATCTAGCAAAATGTGTTGATGTTATATCGCGTTGTTAAATGGTGAAATGTGGTTGTCAACAAGCTTGAATAGGAGATGAAAGATAGTGAGCCTATCGCTAAATGGAAAATACCTAATTATCCGGGCGGCAAGCTGGTGAAAGTCTGTTTATGTTGGTTTTTCGAGCACTGTGAGCTTTTGTAGATGGCGAGCAATGAAATTGATGGCTAGGATTGTTGTGGATTGCAGTTTGTTTAAATAAATGTGAAGGAAATGGTGGTAAAGTTGTCTCAAATATGGTTTGATAACAATATGATCTCTAAAATATTCACTCGTTGCAAATTTGAAGACCAATTTTGAAACGCATGGGAATTTCGCGGCGGCTGGCGGCTAGTTGGTGGGACGGCATTTAGCTAGGCAGAGATTTAGGCTGGGAGATAGGCAGAGAGCTAGGCAGAGAGAGGGAGTTAGGCAGAGAGACTTCTCAAAATACTAGACAAGTTTCTCTATTCTCACGTTCTCAACATGCTCATATACTATTTACAAAGATCTCTTTGTATCTCATCGCTAGCTAAACTGTTTCTCTCAGCTGGAGTTAACGGCAAGGGCCAGGCAGAGTCCTCTGGGCTGGTGGGCTGGCAGCCTCTCTGCCTAACCCCACTGGGCCTTCTGCCTAGCTTCGAGCGTTGACGCTTGATGACTTCATTATAAATATTTCCGCGTATATTCTACCCCGCTATCGTGGATTATGTAATCGCTGGTACGCGCGGAAAATTAAAAAACGTTTTATAAATTAATCAGCAAAGTTCAAATTTAGCACCAAGTAGTAGTTGTACTAGTTTTCAAGTTACCAAACATTTGATACCGCATCATTATTAATAATATGATCATGAATTTAATGGTAGAGCATAACGAGGATGACCGTCAGTCAAACGAAACTGACGGTGTCAGTCCGGGACCCTAGAACATGAAGATAAATTAACTAGTTTGTTTAAATACAATATATAAGCTCTGAATCCCGTGAATTTAGCAGCTTCAACCTTCAACCTTCAATCTTCAAGATCCATATATTATAAATATCTAGAAGGACAATCAATCTTTTGATTCTTATAGGCTTTTGAACCTTCCTTTTTATATATTTATCCAGTAAGAGACAGCAAGCCCGCCTCTTCATCCTATCTAAAAACCTCACTGTATTGACTCTACTATTTTCTATTGTTCTCTTTATCTTATTTTTTCCCTTTTCTAGCGTTACCTTATAGATTATGTAATCATTAGTCAAATCTCGGTTATGAGAGGCTCGTTTTATCGGAGTTGATTAAAATTATCGGAAGCGATAATAGGAGATGATCAAGACGGTGGCGACAATTAAGATGGAAAAGATAAAGCATCTGATAGGGATCAAATAGGTGGTGGGTCAGAAGTCATATAGGCTTATAGCTTATAGGCTTATATCTCACTAGAACAGCTGAGGATCTAAATGCACCCAATTGAGGTGTCAATTTCTATCCAATCATAGATTTTTCCCAGGTGAATTACTAACCACGATGATGATAAGCAGTAGAGCCTCATCATCAGAACGATCTAAGAATAATAAGCAAAAGAGCACAGCTATATACTGATCTACTGTATAGCTTCATTGGATATAAACGAATTCCATTCGTAGACATAATCCATTAAAATCAGTACGTATATATACACTCCAAAAATGACTCATTAGAGTATATTTGTTGGAAAAAGTTGACAATAGAGGTGTATACCACCGTCTTATTTGTGATTTGTTATTTGTAATCTTGTATCTCATGATACTATTGATAAAACTCCTTGAATATGATAAAAGTAAGCTATTGGAAAGCTATGAAAATAGAAAAAATGTGAACCCCCCTTAATGTAATTGATTGAAACCAAAATTGAATAAAGATATAAAAAAAAGCCCTGTAAACTTGCTAAATTTCCCAAGTTATAATGTTTTATCCATCAAGGATTTTGAAACATCATACTTTATGGACGGAATTGTTTAGTTTTATAATCTTTGATGGCAGCTTTAACTGCATCTTCAGCAAGCATAGAACAATGTAATTTAACAGGTGGTAAACTTAATTCTTTAGCAATTTCTTTATTTTGAATAGCTGAAGCTTCTTCTAAAGTTTTACCACGTAATAATTCTGTAACATATGAAGAACTTGCAATTGCAGAACCACAACCAAAAGTTTTAAATTTAACATCATTTATAATACCTTTATCATCAACTTCAATTTGTAATCTCATAACATCACCACATGCTGGTGCACCAACTAATCCTGTACCAACATTTATAGCTTTTTTATCTAATGAACCAACATTACGTGGATTTTGATAATGATCAATAACTTTTGGATGATATGCTCTTGTTTGATTGATTATAGGTCTGAATGAACTTCTTAAAACTGAAGATTGTAAAGTTTGAACTGATCTAAACATTGTTAATTATTTGTTATTGTTTTGTAAATTTATTATAAAGTATTACAAATGTGCAATAGCTTAGGTTTATATAAGGAATTTCTGGAAAGAAAAAAAATGACCGGGAAGCAAAAAACAGATAATTTAAAAAAAAACTGAATTCGCGGAAACTCGGCCGTATTACGTCAGCGCTTAGTCGGATATATGATGATTCAATAAATTTGATACACATTTTATACAACATTGTGGAAATGGGAACGACCTTTGGCGATACCAGCCTGGACAATCTTTGCAATTTCATCAGCATCACTTGTAATACCTGTCAAGTTTTCATATCCATCTTCAGTAACAAGTATATCATCTTCAATTCTAACACCACCAATTGGTAAATATTTATTCATAACTTCCTCCACAACAAACTTCTTCTTATTAGCATCTTTGAATCCATTCTCAATCAAAAAAGGTGAGAAATAGATACCTGGTTCATCTGTGATAACATAACCTTTTTCCAAATTTCTTCTTAATCTTAAATATTGTAATTTTTCATCTGCATCATTATAATTTGGATGTCCACCAACATCATGAGTATCCATACCCAATAGATGACCTAGCCCATGTGGGAAGAAAATTGTACTAGCACCACTATCATAAATTTCTTGTTCATCACCTTTGAAAATCCCTAATTTTAAAAAATTATCAATCAATACTTTATGCGCCAAAAGATGTAATTCATCCCATGAAGCACCAGGTTTGATCAACGCCAAAGTTTTATCTTGCATGTCTTTAACTGCATCATAAATTTCACGATGTTCCTTGGACCATTCACCATTTATTGGGAAACATCTTGTAACATCAGCTGCATAATTTTCCCATTCAGCACCAGCATCAATTAATATACTTTGTCTTGTACCTAAATCATCATCATTCTTAACATAGTGTAAAGTACCACAACTTGGTCCTGAACAACAAATTGGATCATAAGCTGTATGCTTTGAGCCTTGACGGATAGCATGATAAATAAATTCTGCATGGATATGAGTTTCATTTGTTTCAATTGGTAATGCTGACATCACAGCTAAATGACAATTATCAGTGATTTTAGCAGCTTTACGTAATAGTTCAATTTCAAAATCATCTTTAATAATTCTTGATTCATCCAATGCGTAAAATAATCTTGTATCACCAGGTTGTAAAAAAGTCTTATATTGTTTATTAGCCGCGTTAACATCCGTGGTCAAATTGATATCATAACGAGTCAAATATGTATCAATCTCATTGGCATAAACAACTTTATCAACATCAAATTTCTTGGATGCTTCATCAATTGATAATGGTAATCCTGACCACATAACATCATCTTCATCAACTTCTGGAAGGAAAAGAACTAATTCCTCTTTGTTTAAATCATAAAATACATGAGATCCTGGGATGTTCACACCTGTAAGATAATAAAAATAACGTTCTTGTTTAAAAGCTTTAGCAGAATCACTGTATTTATCAGATTCTTGAATTGAACCACTAAGGAAAATCGCATAGTTTGATAAATTTGGAATCTTGGTCTTTAAATGCTTTTTAACATTCAAGGCATGTTGTCTTGCTGGATAACGAGCTGAAACGGTCATTGTCGTGCTTAATGATCTTGTAAACGGTCTTGTTATACCAGTTATTGACCTTATCAAACTGTTCATTCTCAACGGAGTTGATTCTTAAAATTGTGTCTCCTGGTAAATCTTTACCCGAAATTTTACTGTGGGCTGTTTTGGGATTTTTGGCTTAGGGGCAACAAACTAATAAACTACAGATTTATAAGAAATATCAATTCAAATTAACTATGTACTTTGAACTAAAACACCTTAGTTGTCAGCTTTGAAAGCAGCAATTTTTTCAGCAATCTTGGCATCTCTTTCAGCTTTGGTCAATTTAACTTGTCTGTATTTCTTAGATTCAGCAGCGTATTGTTCCTTGGTGAATTTCTTTTCAGTTGGTTTGAAAGATGGGTCAGCTCTGATAGCAGAGTGAGCTTCTAAGTAGATGTCTTCTAAGGCATCAGCTTCAATGTCATCAGCTAAGTAACCTTGGAATAATTCTCTGAATCTTTCTTCATCATCATCAGCTAATTCTTCCATGTATTCAGCAACGTGACCACCAAAGATGTATTTTCTTAAAGTATCGGTGTCTAATTCTTCACCTTCGATATCCCAACCTGGGAATCTGTTTTCAGAGTGAGGAATGTGTAAACCACCATCAGCAGCACCTTTCAAAGCACCGAAAACACGAGCACCAGTGGTAGTTCTTTGTAAACCAACATCTAAGAAAACTTTGAATGGACGTGGACCATCTTCAACGGCTTCAGTTAAAGCGTATTCACCTTCAACTTCTTCAACACCTGGGTAGATTTTGTCTAAACCTAATTTTTGTAAAGCTCTTCTGGCAACTAATAAACCAGTAGCGTAAGCAGCAGACCAGTTAGTTAAACCATGGGTAATACCGTATCTTGGTAATTCATGGGAGTAAGCAGCAGTTAAAACGAAATCACCAGTGATTTGGGATGAAACGATTTGAGCAATGATATCTTTGTTGGTGAATCTAACAACTAATCTATATTTTGGAGTGTTGTATTTAGCCTTGTGTTGAGCGACTAAACGTTTTCTTTGGTAGTAATCAGTTTTACCTTCAGCTCTACGTCTGAATGGGGTTTGGAAACGTGAGTGGTAGGCAGATGATTTTTCAGCTTTTTGGAAGGCCATTGTGAATTAATTAAGATCTATTGATGATATCAAAAGAAAGGGTATCAAAGGGTATTGGATTAATACTTTTCAATTTTGGTGATAAATTTTCTATACACAGGAAATTTTTCACATAGAATTCGCGAATGCTTGTATGAAAATGTTGTGGTGTCGGGGTGCTCGGGTGTTTGGAAGTCATGTGATCTCAGTTAGGGCAATTTCAAAATGATAGACTTCGCCGTTTACTGAATAATCTACAGTATGGCGGTCTCAATTAAAGTCAATTCAAAGCCATAGCTGAGCAAACAGTGGATGCTCGTTATTCGTGATTACAAGTATTCATCATTTGAGGGTCCAAATTGCCGCTAATTTCTCTTCCTGAATAAGCTTGTCAATGTAGACATTGACACATTATTGAACTCTTGGTACGATATACAAAATCGCTATTCTTCAATATGTACCCCAGTAATCAACACCTGATAATCCAAAACTCCCACATCACCAATTCTCACACAAAATGCCCTATAGATTTCGTCATCCATGCCTTTGACCAAAACCGTGCTCTTCATATACCCGATCTATTGCACTTTTCCTGATTTCTGCACGACTCCCAGATTTAGCCATGATTATTTCTAATTACCATGCCGTTGAATGAAGCTGTTCACTACAAACCCGAAGCCACAACGACACATGGTTGTATTTCCTCTTCTATCTTCGTAAATTGGGCGGCAAAGGTATTGACAATGTGGGAACTGGGGGATCCATTATAAAAGATGCAGGATCCTAACGTTGACAATAGCGAAGCGTTAGATCATTCAATTGGCTATTAAAGATGGGCTTTTTAAACATACGCTCCAGAAAGGGGAAAGCTCAAGATCAAGTCTCTGTTGAATCTCAAAGCTCGGGTGATCAGGAGAAGGTCCATGAAATTGATCAACATGATGCTTTAGATTCAAAAGGTTCCTCATCCAGGATCCAGGTTCAAAACAATGACGATGTTGACATTGTGGATATACAAGAACTCGATGATGCAGAAGCATCTGTGGAGAATTTACCAGATGATGTTGCCAAATTACCAAGAATTGTTAGAGAAGCCGTTACATTGGAAGATGATCCAACTATTCCTGTGTTTACCTTCCGTTATGTGCTGTTATCGTTGATATTCATTCCACCTGGTGCTTTCATTGATACCATGAATAGTTATAGAACTACAAGTGCTGCTTACTCGATCTTCTTTGTGCAGATTGCATCTCATTATCTAGGTAAATGGCTAGCAAAAGTGCTACCAAACAGAGAGATCAATTTATATTTCTTTAAATTTAATCTCAATCCAGGTCCATGGTCTATAAAGGAGAATGTCCTTGTCACATTGACAGCTGCTTCAGGTGCCACTGGGAACCAAGGTACAAGCTCCATTTCCATTGCAGAGTTATACTATAATGATGTTACACATCCAGCTATCGCCTTGTTTTACATGTGGTGTATCAATATCACAGGTTATTCATTTGCAGCTTTAGCTAGAAATTTCTTATTATATGATCCAAAATTTGTCTGGCCTCAAGCTTTAATGCAAACCAATTTGTTTAACTCAATGAAAAGAGCTGATTCAAATTTAAAACTTGGTTCAAAGCAAATGAAAGTTTTCTTCTTAGCTATCTTGGGTATGACCATTTGGGAATTTTTTCCTGAATATATCTTCCCAATGACAAGTTCATTAGCATTCCTATGTTGGGTTGCACCAACAAATCCCGTTGCAAATTTCATTGGATCAGGTATGGGAGGTATGGGGTTTTTAAACATCTCCTTAGATTGGTCAAATATCACTTCATCAGTTATGCTTTCACCATATTGGACAATTTGTGTTCAATTTTTCGCGTTTGTATTGGCAGCATGGATCCTTTTACCAGCTGCCAAATGGGGGAATTTGTCATCTTTTAAACATGGATTAATGTCAAATAAACTATTTATGGAAAATGGTTCAGCATATCCAACAACTGAATTGATGATTCGTGAAGGGAACCAAATATACTTTAATGAAACTGCATATGAAGTATACGGACCATTACATATGGGTGCACAAAAGGCTTGGGGTGTATTCTTTGATTATGCAGCTTATATCAGTGCAATTCCATGGATCTTTTTATTTGGTCGTAAGGATATTTGGGAAGGTTTACAAAGATTAAAAGAAAGATATTTTACAAAAAATAAGATTCAATATAACTCAATTAGTGAAACTTATAGTGATAGATTGAACAAATTACAATCAGCATATCCAGATGTTCCTCAATGGTGGTATGGTGTGTTGTTTTTAGCTTCATTCATCTGTCTAATTACTATATTTGCAACTGGTCATATGTTTATCCCATGGTATACTTATTTTGTTGCCTTAGCTACAGGTGCTATAATTGTTATCCCATTAGGTTATCTTTATGCCATATCTAATTTCCAATTAGCAATTGGTACTTTCAATGAGTTGATCTTTGGACTGATGATTCAAAATAAACATGGAGGAAGACACCCAGCTTCGGCAACAGCTTATGGTGCAGTAGCTGGTGATGCATGGTATCGTGCTCAGTATATGTTACAAGATCAAAAAATTGGTCATTATATGCATATTAATCCTCGTCATGTTTTTTGGTCACAATTAGTTGGTCAATTATTTGGTGTTCCTTTCAACTATTTAGCATTAAGATGGATTATTGATACAAAGAGAGAATACTTGGATGGTACTTTAAAAGATCCATTGAATCAATGGACTGGTCAAGGTATCCAAAGTTATAATACAATGGCTGTTCAATATGTCTTGGTTGGACCAAGTAAATTATTCTCCAGCACTTATAACAAACCTATCCCATTTGGATTCCTATTTGGTGCAATCGCACCTTTTGTTATCTATGGTTTGCACAGACTATTCCCAAAGTTCAAATTTAATCTATGGAATGTTACTGTTTTCAGTTCTGCAATGTCTTCATTTTATGGTAATTTATCCACTGGTTATTTTACACAATTTTTAGTTGGTACCTTATCAATGTTTTATTTTTTTAGATATAGGCATAAAGTTTGGGCAAGATATAATTATTTATTAGCTGCAGCTTTTGATACAGGATTAAATTTGGCCATCTTGTTGATTTTCATCTTTTTCAGTGCTGGTAAAATTGTTTTAATGCCAAATTGGTGGGGGAATAATGCTGAGTCTGTGGAAAGATGTTTTGCAGACTATTGAGTTTTTAAATTTTGGATTATTTAACTAATATACGTGGAGTTGATCTCTCATAATGAATAAACTAACACTCTGGTGCAAATTCTACGTAGTCTAGCTTTTTTAATTAAAAAGATTTGAAATATTAGAATTCATGAGAATCTCAGATCTAAAATCTTCTTGTACAAGCTGATCAAAGAGACATAGCTCGATTTCTATAAAACAATTACTTATCTACCAGTACAGCTTCCATACAGTCATTTCCCAGTTGTAATAATTCAAATCAACAGCCTATAACGAGTCTCGGTATCCGCTTTATACCAAGACTTCTGTGAAGCTTGGTGTTTTTTGACACATTCCTTCAAAGTTCAAACTGTTCTTAATTTAATGGTGTACCGTGTGGCGTGTGACGGGTGACAAAGCATCAACTTTCAAGGATAATATAACACAAGTTGCCGTTCAGATTTCGCCATACTTGCATGCTAAAAAACATCTGAAAGGCTGGATATCACGAGCCGTACATGCAACCATTCAGTTTACTAGATTTTACTATGATAAGTTGAGATAAATTTCTTTTTGGTTTCTTCGGCGCCACAGTTTTTGCAGATATTGCGACATCTGAATAATCTAGTGTACCTTTTCGTTGTACTATCAAGTGCATTTATAATAGGCTAAATCAAGTGATTGTTTATAAGCAATGAGGGATCCACATATTTTGTTGATGGAAATGTGATAAGAATATTATTACGAAAGATTGTTAGACATGGGATTATTAAATCTACGGTCTAGAAAGGACAAAAGTGATGTTTCAATAGAACAAGAATCAGTTGAAGCTAATAGTTCAAGTTCAGTTCATCAGGGAACCATAAGAGATCTTGAATCTGATTTGGATACACAAACATCAAAGGGCTCACCATCTAAGAATGTGGTTGTGGAGAATGATGAAGATATAGATATAGTGGAAATACAAGAAAATACAGATTCTGAAGCATCAGTGGAGGAATTACCTGATGATATTGCACAACTACCGAAAATTGTGAGAGAAGCTGTCACTTTAGAAGATGATCCAACCATTCCAGTGTTTACTTTCCGTTATGTGTTATTATCGCTAATTTTCATCCCACCTGGTGCTTTCATTGACACGATGAATAGTTATAGAACAACAAATGCTGCTTATTCAATTTTTTTCGTTCAAATTGCATCACATTATATGGGTAAATGGTTAGCAAAAGTGTTACCAAACAAGGAAATTAATCTATATTTTTTCAAGTTTAATTTAAATCCAGGTCCATGGTCTATAAAAGAGAATGTCCTTGTCACTGTGACAGCTGCCTCTGGTGCCACAACAAATCAAGGTACTAATTCCATTTCCATTGCGGAATTGTACTATGATGATGTTACAAACCCTGCTATCGCGTTGTTTTATATGTGGTGTATCAACATTACAGGTTATTCATTTGCAGCATTAGCTAGAAATTTCTTATTATATGATCCAAAATTTGTTTGGCCTCAAGCATTGATGCAAACTAATTTATTTAATTCTATGAAGAAAGCTGATTTGAATTCAAAAGTTGGTTCAAAGCAAATGAGAGTCTTCTTCTTGGCTATCTTGGGTATGACCATTTGGGAATTCTTCCCTGAATATATTTTCCCAATGACAAGTTCCTTAGCATTCCTATGTTGGGTTGCACCAAGAAATCCAATTGCAAATTTCATTGGATCAGGTATGGGAGGTATGGGATTCATGAATATTTCATTAGATTGGTCAAATATCACTTCATCAGTTATGCTTTCTCCTTATTGGACATTGTGTGTCCAATTTGCAGCTTTTGTCTTTGCTGCATGGATCCTTTTACCAGCTGCAAAATGGGGGAATCTATCATCTTTCAAACATGGATTAATGTCAAATAAATTATTCATGGAAAATGGTTCATCATATCCAACTACAGAGTTATTGATTCGTGAAGGTAATCAGATCTATTTTAACGAAACTGCATATGAAATATATGGACCTTTACATATGGGTGCACAAAAGGCATGGAATGTTTTCTTTGACTATGCAGCCTATATCAGTGCTATACCATGGATTTTCTTATTTGGCCGTAAAGACATTATGGAAGGTTTGAAAAGATTAAAAGAGAGATATTCTACAAAGACAAATGAAAATGGTACTAGGACTCAATATAATTCAATCAGTGAAACTTATAGTGATAGATTGAACAAATTACAATCAGCATATCCAGATGTTCCTCAATGGTGGTATGGTGTGTTGTTTTTAGCTTCATTCATCTGTTTAATGACAATTTTCGCTACAGGTAATATGTTTATCCCATGGTATACATATTTTGTTGCCTTAGCCACAGGTGCTATAATTGTTATCCCATTAGGTTATCTTTATGCCATATCCAATTTCCAATTAGCCATTGGTACTTTCAATGAATTGATCTTTGGGTTAATGATCCAAGGTAAAAAAGGTGGTAGACATCCAGCTTCAGCTACAGCTTATAGTGCAGTAGCTGGTGATGCATGGTATCGTGCTCAGTATATGTTACAAGATCAAAAAATCGGTCATTATATGCATTTAAATCCTCGTCATATTTTCTGGTCACAATTAGTTGGTCAATTATTTGGTGTTCCTTTCAACTATTTAGCATTGAGATGGATTATTGATACAAAAAGAGAATACCTGGATGGTACTTCAAAAGATCCATTGAATCAATGGACTGGTCAAAGTATTCAAAGTTATAACACAATGGCTGTTCAATATGTCTTGGTTGGTCCAACTAAGTTGTTTTCTACAGCTTACAATAGACCTATCCCATTTGGATTTTTATTTGGTGCAGTTGCTCCTTTTGTCATCTATGGTTTACACAAATTATTCCCAAGATTTAAATTTAATTTATGGAACGTTACTGTTTTCAGTTCTGCAATGTCAACATTCTTGGGGAATTTATCAACTGGTTATTTCACCAAATTCCTCGTTGGTACCGTATCTATGTTTTATTTCTTTAGGTATAGACACAAAGTCTGGGCAAGATATAATTATTTGTTAGCTGCAGCTTTCGATACAGGGTTAAATTTGGCCATCTTGTTGATATTTATCTTTTTCAGTGCAGGTAAGACTGTCCAAATGCCCAATTGGTGGGGGAATAATGCTGATTCTGTGGAAAGATGTTTTGCAAGTTATTAAAGCGTATGATTTGATGTTACGTTGTACGAAGTTATTTAATGATTAATAGAATAATATAGAAAGTATTCAGAACGTAGTGAAAAGGCTCTGTCTGAGCCGAAGTTAAAAGCGACCAATAAGCCTCATTAGAGGCTGACAAAGGGCTATATCTCGCCACGGATCACCATCACCAGCTACCTGAAACACATCAACAAGACCCTTTTGCAGCATCAACAGTCTTTCCATAGCTGAATGTGTCAAATTTAGACCCAAAATGGTTATATTCATATAGGCTGAGCGCGCATTGTGCTTAGTCAGCCCAGCCTAATGACTGAATTTCAACATGGCCCTTTAATTTCACCAATTTTAAGCTTGAAAAGGGCTTAGAAGAATCTGTTGATCGAGTGACAAATATCTTGAGATGCTGTTCAGTGCTATTGGTGAAATTATGGTGGCTGTTATAGGGAATTTGTGTTGTAGTGGGAAATTGCTGGGCGTGGCACAACTTTGGTAATTATGGCAATGCAAAAAAACGTATGCTATTTAACCAAGAGGATATCCTCGATAAGCAAGATTGCCCGTGATCAGCTAAATAAACCATCAACAAACATGTCAAAGACCACTATTATCATCTCAGATCTATCCAAGCTAGAACTATTGAAAGTATCCGTCACGGTGAAGCAATATCTCGTTAGTTATCAAAAACAGCATCAATTGACAGAACAAGATCTTGTGGAAAATTGGTCAGAATTACCAACTCTAAGCAGACTTGTGATAATATTGAAAGATGAAAAACATGCAAAGGAGATATATCAACATTTGTACAATGCCCTGCCAAATAACAAGGTCCATTTCACAGAATCGCTATTAAGAAGACATCGTTCATTTGATGCATCATTACAAGCACCACCAAATTTGGAACAAGTACAATCAAGTCTTTATGAAGAGCCAAAGCCTAAAGGCGATGGTGTGGTGAAGCTAGGAGAGAACCAACCACCAAGAACTTTGTTTAAACCTGATTTATCATTGGATATCCAATCTGTTCAAAATCAAAGATCTTTGTCTCCTGAAAACATATCAAGGGAAAGATCACCAATTTCTCCAACTATAACGTTAGAAGAATGTACAAATAGTCCATAGACTCTACATATAGCTCAATTAAAATTCATATATGCATTATTTATCTATTTACAAGTCTTATATCTTTTGTACACTAATTGGAGTCATTTCTAAATCTTTTGAAGCATCAACAGGTGTGATTTGTCCATCATCTTGATAATGAGCTTTGAAAAAGGCATAATGAAGAATTAAATCTTCAATATTTCTCATACGTGGATCATTAGCAAAATCTGGATCAATAAAGAAAAAAACTGGCATATCAACTTCTTCACCCGCGGCTAATTTTTGTTCTTCAAAACAGAAACATTGAATCTTGTTAAAATATGGTGATGCTTCACCTGGTGTTATACTATATGTAGCCATTCCCACTATATCTTTTGTACCTGTATTTTTAGCTTTATAAAAAGCTAAGGCAGTTTCACCAGGTAAAATATGAACTTCACGTTGTTGTGGTATAAATTTCCAAGGTAAAATATCTGAAACTTCTGATGTAAATGCAACTTTAATTCTTTTATCAATATCTACTGGAATTAAACGATCACTAGTGATTTTACTTTTATCCGTCACTGGACGTCCACCAAACCCTGTTCTTGCACATAGAGCTCTATAAAGCACCACAGATGCATATGAAAGACCAAGAAATCCCATAACTACTGAAATAGAATAATTTATAGCTGTTGCGTCTTTAAATGCCTTTTCTTTGGCATTATGTGCCTCACGTAATTTAGCTATTTCTTCACGGGAAAGTTTTGAGAAATCAAATCGGTTTTGATCAATTTGAGACTGTTTAGCACTATTTGATAGTTCTTGTTGCTTTGATTGATTATAACTATGAAACTGACGAATCTTTGAGATTATTGGTTTCACCGTTGGTGATTTGTTTAAACTGTTTATAGCGACAGATCTCAAAGGTCTGAGCCCTAAACGAGGCAAAGACCCTGTCCGTATTATACTTTTGATACCAAGCATCCTGAATAAGCCTTGAACTTTCGATATCTAATGTGTATAATTTATAACCTATTATAGCTTATTAAATGATTCTTAATAAAATATGAAAAAAAAAGATTATGTAATCCACAGTCTCGGTCTTTGATTACAGCCAAAACAAGATGAGTAGACAAATAGAGTGCTTGAAGTCTAAATGAATATATAATTTTACAGTGTAATTACAAACATACACCACCTATAACCCCCTTAGTCCATCAAATACTCTATTATATACTAGTTATCCAATTCCGACTGGGTCACATGACCTGCATTCCTCGTATTTCCCTTTTTGGCCACCCCCAGATTTTCCTTCAAGTCGTGTTTTTTTTTTATATTATAACATTAATCATAAAGTCCTTCTCAAGAGAGAGAGTACTCAATTTAAACCACAATGTCACAACTCGAAATGGGCAAAGAGAACCAAAGTGTAGCGATGGGTCCAAGAAGCGATAGCGTGGAGAGCATCGTGGACTCTAACCAGCCAAAACAGAAGAAGAGAAGAAAGAAAGTCGAGATTGGTAAGTTGTGGATCAATTTATATTTCGTAAATGTATCACTAACGTTCAATTT
Organism: Hansenula lynferdii; assembly: GCA_030582155.1. Taxonomy (NCBI): domain Eukaryota; kingdom Fungi; phylum Ascomycota; class Saccharomycetes; order Phaffomycetales; family Wickerhamomycetaceae; genus Hansenula; species Hansenula lynferdii. The sequence continues at coordinate 10,406 of JAKTWT010000160.1, read as the reverse complement.
CTAGCATGCGTCTATTGTCGTCGCTCCCATATGATCTGTGATGATAGTGAGTAACACCCAGCAATTCAATGAACCTTTATACTAATCGTTAAAAGACCGTCCTTGTTCGCGTTGTATAAAGAGAAACATTGGACATTTATGTCATGATGAACCTATAAGTCAACGTCAAATGAAGAAAGTCATGGATACAAAAGAAGCTAGTGATGAGGTGAAAACAGAATCAAGCTCAACACCACCGATCCCTTCAAATTTGGTTCAACAAACTCCAATTCCATCTGCACATGCCGTTCAATTACCTCCACAATCAACTCAATCTCAATCTCAAATAAATGAAATACAATCGATACCACAGAGTGAACCACAAACGGTTTATGTTTCTGGTGATAATCAAAAGAGGATAAATGATAAACCAATAGATCCATTAAATCAAACTCCATATAATCAACAACCTTTTTTTTTCTCTGAACATGCAGGTTCAGAATTTAGTTCATTAAATGAATTCTTATCAATGCTTGATGATCCTGATTTGATTGGTACTGGACCCAATAATAACAACAATGAATTTGGTTTGGTTAACAATGGAACAGTGACCAATAATAATAATAATAATAACGGGAATAATACAAGCTCCCTTTTCAATACACCAACAAACAATTTATCAACTTCACATTCTTTAACAAACCTATCATTAACAAATGTATCATTGTTGAATACACCAATCATGGGGCCCCAATCTAATTTAAATAGTAATTTCCCCATTGCATCTCAACAACATTCATCAGCAGCTTCAAATCATCAACAAGTTTCAGATTCTGCAAGAGATAAATTTTTTTTAACAGCTGCTGATCCATCAACAGAGATTTCACCAGAGGAAAGATTAAAACAAGTGATTAATGCTAAATTAGAAGCTGGTTTATTACAACCTTATAATTATGCTAAAGGTTATGCAAGATTACAAGGATATATGGATAATTATATGAATCAATCTTCCAAACAAAGAATCCTCAAACCATTATCAGTTTTCAGACCTGCTTTCAGAGCTATTGCACGTACTTTAAAAGATGTTGATTTAATTCTTGTTGAAGAAAATTTTGAAAGAATGTTACTTGATTATGATCGAGTTTTCACAAGTATGGCAATTCCTGCATGTCTTTGGAGACGTACTGGTGAAATATATCGTGGTAATAAAGAATTTGCAAGTTTAGTTGAAGTTAATGCAGATGATTTACGTGATGGGAAATTAGCAATTTATGAATTGATGAGTGAAGAAAGTGCAGTTAATTTTTGGGAAAAATATGGTGCTATTGCATTTGATAAAGGTCAAAAGGCAGTTTTAACAAGTTGTAATTTAAGAACAAGAGATGGAAGACGTAGAAAGACTTGTTGTTTTAGTTTTACTATTAGAAGAGATAGATATAATATTCCAAGTTGTATTGTGGGTAATTTCATTCCAATTAGTCCATGATTTTACAAATCCATCGTCATATTGTGCTTCATTTATATTCAAACTTTTAATCCATGTATTTATTAATGATCAGTATTTGTAGTAATACGACTTTCAACATTGGGTTTGCGTAACAAGAGTTTATATATACATTAATCATATATGAATATTTTTTTGTTCATTCTGTTATTGAATCAGTTTTTTTTTTTTTCGTTCCATTCCTTATAATTCTCTGCAAATTCTTTAATCTCTTTGACAGAATCAATTGTAACATTTTTTGATATTTCATTATTCAAATCTGTTCTTTTAATATTTCCCTTATTTACAGATCCATTAGGACCTATATTTATAAATTCAGTGGCTCCATAATCATCGATCAAATGTCTTATAGAAGCTTCAAAATAAACTGGACTAATGAAACCATCAATGAAATTTTCCAATGCTTCACCATGGAACTTTGATGTTTCACTAGTTGAATTTGAAACAATTGGTATTTTCAATGTGTCTCTTCTATTAAGTTTAAAATTTGAAATTATTACATCCATAAAGTTCTCTTGAGATCCAGATAAAACTGGATTATGAAATGGAATGCTGACAGGTAATTTAGTTATTTTTAAAACTTTTTCTGAAAGATTAGCCCTTTCTTTTATACTTTCCACTAATGAATACAATTCACTTGAATTACCAGATAAAACAAGTTGTTGTGGACTATTAACAGCGGCATACCCCACATGTCTCCATCCTGCAAGTTCCTCCTCGAGTAATTGACTGATTAGTTCCGTTTTAGCAAGTGGGAAATTAAATACAACCATCCCATGAGGATAATCTGAATCAAACTTCTCCATTATTTCACCTCTTTGACGAGCTAAATAAATTATTTTATCCTTGTTACTTTTGAAGACGTCATTAACACATAGTGCAGTAAGTTCACCTAGAGAATGACCCATAACATAGTCTGCATCTTTAACCAAGTCAATCCCATGATATTTTTTCAAGATATCCAAGATGAGTAGAGAAATTGAGACAACTGCAGGTTGAACGTTTGCGGTGGATAAATAAAAATCATCAGATGGAGAGAGAACCTGTTGGGCAAACTCTGGAGACACTTGGTCTTCCAGCGATTTGAAGTATGAAGTTAGATCATATTCTTTACTGAGTTCTTTCACTAACGTTTTTTCAACGGCTTTCCCCTGACCTAAATACGGTTAGACTGTATATCAATGGGTATTAAATAGGATTTCACTCACCTGGGAAAGTCAACACTCTGGAGCCACGAGATAAGCTTGTCGAGAAGAGTCTTCTGAACATGTTGTGGATTGCTTGATCTGGTCAATTACCACCGTTTCGCTTGTTCTTGTCGCACAGTTATACCTATTAGGGAGCTTTCCGGGTACGACAATTCGCGATACATTACTGTGATAGTTAACGTGGGGAGTATTGGGTTGAAAAGGAGGATATTGTGTGGTGTGAATGTGTTTATCTGTCTCTATAAATACTCTGTGTATCTTCTCTATTTTCCCGTGTCGAAATCCGTGCAATTTCCAGCTTTTTACAGCCTATTCCCAATATCGCCATAGTTAATCAGCAGACTATATCGATTTGCAAATTTCCGTTGGAGAAATCTTTTCACGTAAATTAAACAATCTCCATTTCTACAAATACTTCACCAGTTTGCCCAGTTGAAAGACCACAGAGAACCCAGAGAACAGCACAATGTCCACAGACACAAGACGTGAGTACAGAAGGCAGCTGAGTGTTGTATTGCTCAGAACAGACCACTCCCGGGTCTTATCTATAACGATGACTCTGATTTGATACTAACAATCCACCAGCTCTCCCATTCTTCTACCAATTCTTAGCTGGTGCCGTCGCAGGTGTCAGTGAGATCCTCGTGATGTACCCACTGGACGTCGTCAAGACCCGTATCCAATTGCAAGTCGGTACCGGTGCCCAAGCTGAATATAACGGTGTTATTGACTGTTTCACCAAGATCATCAAGAAGGAAGGTCCTTCAAGATTGTACAAAGGTATCACTGCCCCAATCATGATGGAGGCTCCAAAGAGAGCCACCAAGTTTGCTGCTAATGACGAGTTCTCCAAGTTCTACAAGAAGCAATTTGGTGTTCAACAATTGAACCAACCTTTATCCATCTTGAGTGGTGCCTCTGCAGGTGCTGTGGAATCATTTGTTGTTGTTCCATTTGAATTGATCAAGATTAGAGTGCAAGATGTTTCATCTCAATACAAGAGTGTTGCCGATTGTTTCTTCAAAACCATCAAGGCTGAAGGTCCATTGGCCCTTTATAACGGGTTAGAAGCTACAATGTGGAGACATGTTGTTTGGAACGCTGGTTATTTCGGTATCATTCATCAAATTAGAACTTTATTACCAGAAGCTGAAACTTCTACTCAGAAAACTGTTAATGGATTAGTCGCTGGTGCTCTTGGTGGTACTTTTGGTACAATTTTCAATACTCCATTTGATGTTGTTAAATCTCGTATTCAAAACACTGTTAGTGTACCAGGTGTTGCTAGAAAATATAACTGGACTTTACCAAGTTTAGCCTTGATCTATAAAGAAGAAGGTTTCAGTGCCTTGTACAAAGGGTTCTTACCAAAAGTGTTAAGATTAGGTCCAGGTGGTGGTATCTTATTGGTTGTCTTCACTGCAACCATGGATTTCTTTAGAGGTATTCATTACAAAGATTAAAATTAAAATCTGTTGAGCAGTTATTTATTATATAGAATATTACTGAAAATTATGAAAATCATTGTAGATATTAATTCAAACTATACAATAAAGCTGTATGATCTACCAGCCCTTGCTAATCCCAACACGATCCACCTGCAAGAGTAGTCGCGACACTAGAAGAACAAAAGAGCATTAAGATGATCAACTGGAGCCGGCGTAGGCCCCTGATTGCTCTCTCCGAGGACTTGACGCTTGTCAAACAGTGAGATTAAATATAAAACAAGCAACACGTGTAGAGCCCTGGTTGTCCGCACTAAAGAAAGGAAAATAAACAGTAGAAAGTTGAAAGAATTTTGATCAATGAAATTTTTTTATAACAAAACATCATCACCGGGTAAAAAAAAGCGCGAAAATTTTCGCGAAAAATAATACTAACCCATATTTTGTTTCTAGGGCATAATTAAGAGACAATTTTGTACCAAAACACATTGAATCCAGGCGTATGTACCCACAATATAGAAGAAGATTGACATTATGAGCCTACCGCTACACAACACAAACACCGCACAGGATAAGATCCAGGTTATTGTGCGGTTCTCGGACAGCACGATAAGCGACACGAGACTACCTTTGATAAGACTACCAGACTTATCAACAAGATGGTTAAAACAGACTATACGCCAACAACATGGTTCTTTGAGCAACAAGAGACTACGTTTCATCCATTCGGGTAAAGTGCTGACAGATTCGACGAATTACATTGAAGAATTTCTCAAATTACAAAGATTTAACAAAGATACACCACAACAAGAATTAGATCGAGTGTTTTATATTCATTGTTTAATAGGTGATACTCTCAATGCTGAAGAATTAAAACGTGAATCAGAATTGGATAATCAAATTCCAGAACAAAGCACAACACCGGCACCTGTAGGGTTTGATAGATTAGCTACAGCTGGCTTTTCACAAGAAGATATTCAAGCATTAAGACAACAATTTAGATCACTTTATGGTGATGTTCCAGAGAATAACGATACAAATAATGATAATGGCAATGGTAGAGATATTAGACAATTAGAAGAAAGATGGATCGATAGTACAGTGAATGAAATGGATGAATTTAATGGTGGGAATGCAGGTAGTAGTAGATTTGGTGGTAATGAAGATTTATTAATTGGAATATTAATTGGTTGTTTATTGGGTGTTTTAAGTTTATTCTTACTTAAAGAGGAACATTTGTTTAGTAAAAGACAAAGAATGGCTGTTGTTGCTGGATTTATTGTCAATTTTTCATTTGCATTGGTTAGACAATGGGCATGAAGACAATAATTGAACTACTATACGACGATATGATGATGAAAATAACTTATTTATATATATACAATGATCTATTCTAATTTCCCACTCTTGTGTAAATATCCTTCTAAATTCTTGAAAACATATCCAAGAGCATGTTCAACAGGTTTATCAAATAGGTAAGGTAATGCAGGAACAATACCTAACCCAACACCAATTGGACCCCAAGTTCTTAACACAGCATTCTTAATATTCTTATTAGCATATGTAGTTGCATATCTAACAGCTGTATGGATAGTAAAAGCAGGTAATCCCATACTGGCAATGCTTTGAAATAAACCTCTTTCAAGACCAACCAATCTCCAATCAGGTAATTGTCTCAACTCTGCCATTTTTTCAGCTGTAAAATCACCCTTTTCAGGAATATTTGAATCCCATGGTTTTAAACCTGGAATAAAACGGCCTTCTTGTCTTAATTTTGCCTTCCATGATTCATATGAAACATCTCCAAGGATATATATCCATGAAATACCATAACATGCACGAACAATAGTTGGATTCACAGCTGGACGAAATGATTCACCAATATCAGAAGTATATGCAACATATCTATGAGATGCTAATAATATAGTTCTTAATCTATTAGCATAAGCTGCATAACGAACATTTGAATCAACTGAATCAGAATTATCTAAAATCCCTGGTTGAGTAGATTCAGCAATCTCTTGAAGTTGTGTTGATGTTTCCTTGGACATTTTAATACCGTTGATTTGAGTTGTTGGATTTATGTTAAAGTTGTAACTTTATGATGGCAATTATGAACGGTGGAATTTCTCGGCCAATTCGCTTTCGCTATATTTAAGCCTCGTTATTTCCGTTTACATGTAAAATCAACAATTGATTTTGAAGACAGACTTCTTTATAGCTGGTGATACTACAGGAAGGAAGATGAATTTTGTGTGCACTTCTTTATCATGTCTCGAAGTAACGACTTGGTTTCCCAGTGCAAATTATTCCACTGGTTCATGTAATTATGCAATTTCCTCTACAAACAAAACCATTCCCATGCTCTATTATACATTTTATTAATTTTGATTGACTTTAAATTATTAAATTTGAAACATTCCTCTATGGTCCTAACGACGAATCAATAGATAGATGTTATCTTGTTTCAAATTTGACAAGTTACGATATCCACCCTCTAGACATAACAATAACCCACCGAATGAAATATAAACATTACTAAATTAAAAGTTAGTATTGATCTCCATTTCAAAAACTGGGGAAACAAAAAATCACTTACATTTTATCACCTGAACCTTCTTCAAATTTATAAACAGTACCATACATCACATAATCATAATCATCAGCTAATGTCTTTTCACCAGCTTTTGGTGCTCTCCATGAACCTGTTGTGTCTGCATTTTCACCATCTAATGATAAAGATGATGCTAAAGTAATAGTAAGTGAATCATTAGCATTAACAGGAAATAAATCTGAATTTATATCTAATGTAATTTTAATATCTGATGTTGTTGATGATGACCCCACTATACGTGAAACTTTGTTGTATCTAGCTGCATCAACATCCGTTATATTGAAAATATCATCGAAAAGGGTATTAGACATCTTGAAAATATGCAAATTGAATAATTGTCTATCTAATCACAATAACTACTCAGTATTATATGGCCCATATCCTATAATTTTTTTTCCAAAAAACCTAAATGTATGCCAAAATTCGCGATTTCGCGCTTTTTACCCGGTAGCTATGTTTCTCTCGGCCGAAAAGGGAAATCAAGTACATCTGGGCACAAATATTAGTATATCAAGTTACTGAGTAATAAAACAACGCGATGCTTATTTTAAAAAGTATATACACTAATCATGGATTAATATAATGAAAATTTCGCAATTAAAATGTACGTTAAATTAATTATATAGAAAATATTAATTTAATTAATTAAGCTTAAGTTAAATCATGACCGAGTAAATTTGAAATAAAATCACAAATTGCAAAACTTGATAAAGTGATCAATTTTTTTTTTGCGCTTCTTTGCCTGAAATAGTCAGATATTCATGTAATTCATAATTTCATCATTAACTGAGCTACTTTTACTAATTTCGAAGGCCATTTTGACGTACTTTATGCACATTTCCAGTATGCATTACATAATCCACAAAAAAGAATTCACTATTAGGTAATCAGGATTGTAGGGCTACAGTGAAGAGCCTCTAGCACGCTCAATTCTATTCCAAAATAATGAAGTGAGGATTAACTAGATATCTTAAATGCTTTGATTTCAATTCAAGCATTAACAGCTAATGTTTGTCCAATCATTACCAAGATATCTTAGATCCAAATTATTCTCATACTTAAGAGCCCGCGAATTTTAATTTTGTATGGGAAAAGTGCTTTTTTCAAAAATGTTGAAAATGCATTTGGGAGAATGGTTTTCGCTTTTTCCCATAGTTAAGGATTGTCAACAAAGCTTTATCAACTTTAGCTGCGTTTTACAAGAACACCAAGCAATATAACAGCATCAAAGATAACAATTTATATCAATGTCAATGGGGCGCGTCTACTGGTGGTGTCAGAAATTTCAAATTCATTGATTGTGTATCACTTTAAGCTGATAACATCGTTTCAAGGGGTAGACGAGAATCCTGTTTTCTTAAGAAACGGGTGGCTAGATATGATGGGTTTGAGATGAGAATTATAGAGTGTAATTTCCAAGGTGTGAAGAGTTCAATGATGTTTAATTGCAGCTGTCACCTTCTTCTGTGAACTTAGCCTATTCGTTTTAGAGTTGTTGCAAAAATTCCACTTCAAGTGTTTTCATCGAATTTGAATTGAACTTCAGCTAGTTCTATGTTTCTACATGATATGAGGTAATTCTAATATGCTCAAAATACCACATTCCACTGATTTTGTTTGAGCGCGCTCTCTACTGTGCATGGAAACTACCAAAACAGCTAGTCTCATTATTTACAAATTCCTTTCTCTCCCACTTTTCATATGTTCAGAATCAAACAACAACCAAGCCATAACTACTTTCATATAATTCAGAGCACAAGGTAGTCGGTGGTAGCACTTATTTGTGATTTTGTTTTTTAAGTGCCATGATAACACGAACTGAAGTTCCCGGGAATGTGACCTTTTTAGCGCTGGAACCAATCACTTGGCAATAAAAGGGGATATGGAGGTGGTTTTGATACCATTTGGAAGCTATCATTTGGATCTGTGATATGTTGTTTTAATCAGTGCTGATGACTAGATATTTAAGGTACTTCGTCCGTCTGAAAATGAGAATCTGCCGTTTCAAGTGCATTCCCCATTTTGTGGGACACAGCTTAGCAAGTATCAGAGATAAAGCGGTCAAAGTTGGTTTCATATGAAAGATCGGAACTGGTTTCGTGTCAAATCTTCAACTCTCATTACTGAATCTCTTCTTCTGGTGGAACTACGTCGCTCTGAAGTTTCGAATCGTCTTTGTGTCAGGTGCTGACCTGGGAAAATACCAACTTCTCAACCAGAGGAGACAGAATGGTGGGACTGGTTTCATATGACAGATTGCAGTTGGATTCCTCATATTCCCACAACTTTCATTTTTTGATCGTTTGTTTTGATGAAGTTATGCTGTTCAGAAGTTGAGCCTGTTTTGTGTCTCGGGTGATCCCAACCATGTGTAATCCAAAACACCAACCAGTAATGATAAGATGGTCAAAGCTGGTCTTAAATGAAAGATCGAGGTTGTTTTTCTATTGATTTGATAACTCTCGTGATCCCTTGTCTTGTTTTGGTAGAGCTACGGCGGTTGAAAGCTGGATCAGGTTTGTGTCACTGGGGGGCTTTAGGAGCCAAATTACGTTCATCTCAAAAGTGGCATTACAATGGTCAAAGTAGGTTTCATATGAAAGAGAAGACCTGGTTCTTTACTGTTGGTGACATCCAATTTACCCCAAAAGTTTTGGTTGTTGAGATATCGTCAATTTTATTATGCTGGTTTTGTAAACCGCCAATTTGGCCTATCTGCCAAAAGCAGAAGTGCAGTTCAATGGGCGGTCTAGATGTTCTGGGCCTTTTGTTTATGATTCTAACACTTGAATTCAAGCTGGAAGACTCAATATTGCTCCTTTTCAACTGTTTGAAAGCTCAAAAGATAGATCTGATTTTACTGCATCCACTGAACGTGCTAAAAGCATGGATACCCTACTGATTTGGCATCAATTCAACCATTGAACCACAAAACTCACTTTTTCTCGATCAATTTGAGAGCTTTGGAGCTGAAATTTTCATCGGATTCGGCGCTAAAGTTTGGCACAACTACCTATGCCATTTTGAGCGGAATGTTTCAAAATTTGGAAATGTGAATATTCTGCAAAATGAAAGTTCCAATTTCATGCCTGCGTGATACTCTGTGCTCCCAGGATACCCAAACAACTGTTTTCATCCCGGTATGATTTTTTTCTGGCCCAGTATGAGCAGAAATCCACAACTCAGAATCCACTATTTTGGCTCATAACTCAAGAAAGAAAAAATGTACGGAAAAAAGGGATCCACTACGATGAAGCTTAGATCCCAAAGATTGTGCCAGCTAGGTTTTGGCCGATATAATGGAAATTTGGAGGCTACAGAATCTTTCAAAGAATATGGGGACTTCAAAATACCCTAACTCAACCAATATTAATGCTACACGCTCAAGGGATTCACTACAAGGTTATTTAGAAACCAAGCTTTCCATTGATATCATCAAATCTGCTCTAGCACCGCTGTGGGAGGAGGAGGACCTGTGAAAAAAATGACATAGCTTCGCCGTCAAAAAGGCGTTTAGCCTCTTTTGCGATTTCCCCGCCAACCAGAAGGGCTGGAGAGAAAATCTACCCAGGATCGTATTGCTACGATCCAGAGGTACCCTGTGAGCATATAAGCTGAGGGATTTGAAATTTTTTTTTCCATGTGAAATCGACCAA